>SJYX01005819.1:128481-175409 GCA_006410675.1 Oreotragus oreotragus | reverse complement strand
TCCCCATCCCACCCCTCCAGGTTGATACAGAGCCCCTGTTTGAGTTCCCTGAGCCATACGACAAATTCCCATTAGCTATCTATTTTACATATGGTAACGTAAGTTTCTATGTTACTCTCTCCATACCTCTTACCCTCTCCTCCCCTCTCCCCATGTCCATAAGTCTATTCTCTATTTCTGTTTCTCCATTGCTTCCCTGTAGATAAATTCTTCAGTACCATTTTTCTAGATTCTGTGTATATGCGTTAGAATATCATATTTATCTTTCTCTTTCTGACTTACTTCACTCTGTGTAATAAGTTCTAGGTTCATCCACCTCATTAGAACTGACTCAAATGTGTTCCTTTTTATGGCTGAGTAATATTCCATTGCGTATATATACCACAACTTCTTTATCCATTCATCTGTTGATGGACATCTAGGTTGCTTCCATGTTCTAGCTATTGCAAATAGGGCTGCAATGAACAATGGGATACATGTGTCTTTTTCCATTTTGGTTTCCTTAGGGGATAGGGCTACAAGTGGGATTGCTGGGTCATATGGTGGTTTTATTCCTTCTTTCTTAAGGAATTGCCGTACCGGCTTCCATAGTGGCAATATCAGTTTACATTCCCACCAGCAGTGCAAGAATGTTCCCTTTCCTCCACACCCTTTCCAGCATTTACTGTTTGTAGACTTTTTGATGAGGGCCATTCTGACCAGTGTGAGGTGGTATCTCATTGTAGTTTTGATTTGCATTTCTCTGATAATGAGCGATGTTGAGCATCTTTTCATGGGTTTGTTAGCCATCTGTATGTCTTCTTTGGAGAAATGTCTGTTTAGGTCTTTCTCCCACTTTTTGATTGGGTTGTTTGTTTTTCTGGTATTGAATTGTATGAGCAGCTTGTATATTTTGGAAATTAATCCTTTGTCAGTTGTTTCATTTGCTATGATTTTCTCCCATTCTGAGGGCTGTCTTTTCACCTTGCCTTCAGTTTCCTTTGCTGTGCAAAAGCTTTTAAGTTTGATCAGGTGCCACTGGTTTCCTTTTGTTTTTATTTCCCTTCCTCTAGGAGGTGGGTCATAGAGGATCTGGCTTTGATTTATGTCACCGCGTGTTCTGCTTATGTTTGCCTCTAAGAGTTTTATAGTTTCTGGTCTTACATTTAGGTCTTTCATCCATTTTGAGTTTATCTTTGTGTGTGGTGTTAGGAAATGTTCCAATTTCATCCTAAAAAACATGAACACTTTTAAGAAGGAAATAAATGGTGCCATTCATCTGTCTAGTTCATT
The DNA here is from genome assembly GCA_006410675.1 of Oreotragus oreotragus. Classification (NCBI taxonomy): domain Eukaryota; kingdom Metazoa; phylum Chordata; class Mammalia; order Artiodactyla; family Bovidae; genus Oreotragus; species Oreotragus oreotragus. The sequence continues at coordinate 174,137 of SJYX01005819.1, read as the reverse complement.
CGTGCGTTATCAGGATCTAAGACAGCGTCTTCGCGTGAGCTCAAAAATCATGTGTTGATTATTCAATGAGTGAAGCAAGAATGAACAAATCCTTCAACATACCTATTAGAAAAGTGGGGGGAAGCATTTCTTGAGAGGATAATGACAGCAGATCACTTTGGAGAGTAGAGCCAGGATCAGGGACAAAAAAAAGATTCCTCATCTTGCCCAGGTTTAAAGGGCCCAGAGGTGTGCTGATATGGGAGCCACGGCCACTGCTTTCTCTCCAACTTCCTTCTCTGGAGAAAGACCCTTTAACACTGGGTCCTGAAACTTCCATGGTGAATAAAAGACACAGGTCCAAGGTCCTGGCCCCAATGACAGGCTCGGAGCCCTGTTCAGGATCCACACTCGACTCAGGTGCTTCTCCCTCTCAAAGTGAAGGACAATTCATAAGCACCTCTGAAGGTAACTCCAACATGCCCCATTAATACCATCTCCAGACATACTCCAAAATTAAACCCCTGCCTTGTCTGTTTAACTGACCACACTGTTTCATACAAACATTTAACCTGCTTGGCTCTGGCGGGGAAACACTGGCTCCAGGGCCCGCAGTGGGGAACCGCCTCACAGCCAAGACCCAAGTTCATGTCCATTGAATCGGTGATGCCGCAATGCAGAGACTAGGTAACTGGTAACATTCAGGATTACATAGAACTAGGCACTACCAGGACCCCAAGGTCTGATTCTAAACCCAGGTTCTGACTTCTTTATCAAACTGCCTCTCACTTCATTTGTGGGCCCTCCGTGTCCACATCCTGGGTAAGATGCAGGAGGGAGAGGCTCTACATGAAATTGCACCCTATATGAGCAGTTATAGCACAGCGGATGTTTCCGGGGTGATCCCAATCCACGTCATCTTTGATGTCTTCTGGTTGACTTTTCTCATGTTAAGCACATAAAGGCATCTACAGGCCACAGGTACCAGGTCAGAGAGATAGCCTGACCTGTGCTGGCAGGAAGCACAGAAATTGGCACTGAATTGAAAGATAGTTTCAAAGACTGACCAGCCTTCCTCCAGCCACAAGGGAACTACCATAACCTGAAGCCCATTATCCTGCAGGCAATCAAGCCTAAGCTCTTAAGAAGAAAAATGTTTGGAACCTTGAATCCATTACTCCTAATAAACCCATTAACTTTTCATTCTAATAGAAAGGGAAGCACTTTAAAAAGTGGTTACCGAGGGCACTCAAAGGTCATTAAGCAAATGAAGTGAGAGGCAGTTTGATAAAGAAGTCAGAACTTGGGTTTAGAATCAGACCTTGGGATCCTGGTAGTGCCTATTCTATGTAATCCTGAATGTTAACAGTTACCTAATCTCTGCATTTGGAGAAGGTAGTGGCACCCCACTCTAGTACTCTTGCCTGGAAAATCCCATGGATGGAGGAGCCTGGTAGGCTGCAGTCCATGGGGTCACGAAGAGTCGGACACGACTGAGCGCCTTCACTTTCACTTTTCACTTCCATGCATTGGAGAAGGAAATGGCAACCCACTCCAGTGTTCTTGTCTGAAGAATCCCAGGGATGGGGGAGCCTGGTGGGCTGCCGTCTATGGGGTCGCAGAGAGTCAGACACGACTGAAGCGACTTAGCAGCAGCAGCAGCAGCAGTCTCTGCATTGTGACATCACTGATTCAATGGACATGAACTTGGGCAAACTCTAGGAGATGGTGAGGGACAGGGAAGCCTGGCATGCTGCAGTCCATGGGGTCGCAANAGCACATAAAGGCATCTACAGGCCACAGGTACCAGGTCAGAGAGATAGCCTGACCTGTGCTGGCAGGAAGCACAGAAATTGGCACTGAATTGAAAGATAGTTTCAAAGACTGACCAGCCTTCCTCCAGCCACAAGGGAACTACCATAACCTGAAGCCCATTATCCTGCAGGCAATCAAGCCTAAGCTCTTAAGAAGAAAAATGTTTGGAACCTTGAATCCATTACTCCTAATAAACCCATTAACTTTTCATTCTAATAGAAAGGGAAGCACTTTAAAAAGTGGTTACCGAGGGCACTCAAAGGTCATTAAGCAAATGAAGTGAGAGGCAGTTTGATAAAGAAGTCAGAACTTGGGTTTAGAATCAGACCTTGGGATCCTGGTAGTGCCTATTCTATGTAATCCTGAATGTTAACAGTTACCTAATCTCTGCATTTGGAGAAGGTAGTGGCACCCCACTCTAGTACTCTTGCCTGGAAAATCCCATGGATGGAGGAGCCTGGTAGGCTGCAGTCCATGGGGTCACGAAGAGTCGGACACGACTGAGCGCCTTCACTTTCACTTTTCACTTCCATGCATTGGAGAAGGAAATGGCAACCCACTCCAGTGTTCTTGTCTGAAGAATCCCAGGGATGGGGGAGCCTGGTGGGCTGCCGTCTATGGGGTCGCAGAGAGTCAGACACGACTGAAGCGACTTAGCAGCAGCAGCAGCAGCAGTCTCTGCATTGTGACATCACTGATTCAATGGACATGAACTTGGGCAAACTCTAGGAGATGGTGAGGGACAGGGAAGCCTGGCATGCTGCAGTCCATGGGGTCGCAAAGAGTCGGACATGACCTAGCAACTGAACAGCAACAAATCTCTGCAACTCAGTGGTCTCCATCACAAAATGGAGAAAATAAATAGTTATCCCATAGCATTGTTAGTATTTAATAAGATAACGGACTCAAAAGCATAGCACAGACTGGGAATACAATAAAGGTTAGCTTTCCCTCCACAAACCTACCTGAGCCAATCAAGGAAATAGAGGAAGACGGTGTAAGAAAAATGTTAAGAATGAGGTTTTAAGTCCCATTCCCACTTACCTTTGTTTCTAGCTCAACAGAGACCATGTCAGAACAAAGCAAGTCAAAGAGTCCATGGCGTGAGTTGCAGTGAAGAGTGTGGTGAAGTATTTGCAATGGCATGATTGTTCTCAAAGAAGGAAGCCAGGGGCAGGGGGTAGTCCAGGACAAAGTAACTGGGTATTTTTCATGCCCAAGTTCTGCATATTTTAGAACTTTCTGGGCTATTTCCCAGGGAAATTAAAGAGGAAATTTCCTATCTCCCATCACAAAATCATTTAACTCTCCTTTCTTCCCAGGTGGCACTAGTGGTAGAGGACCTGCCTGTCAGTGCCGGAGACGTTAGGAGACACGGGTCCAGTCCCTGGGGTGGAAGCTCCCCTGGAGGAGGGCATGGGAGCCCAGTCCAGTATCCCTGCCTGGAGAGTCCCACGGATGAAGGTGCCTGGAGGGCTACTGCCCCTGGGGTCGCAAAGAGCCACAACCGAAGCATCGGAGCACATGGGCAGGCAGTTCAGAAAAAGCCGGGATGTGGGAGAACGGCCTCGGGAAGGCTCACGCTTGCTTTACCTCTCCACTGTCATTATTTTAAACATGTGCATACCAGAATGTTGTTAGTTCATGACACAGAAAACACAGATCAGCAGGTCTTGGGGGTTTTCGGATAAGGAAGAGAACAGGGTGTATATACTGTATACACTCCAGCCTGGTGTCATCCTGTGGTCATTACTTACAACAAATGAACGACATAGTGCCGCAGGCAGAAGATAGACGTGATACTGCTTTAGAAAATAATAACCTTACAAAACAGGTGGTCAAAAAGCCAGGAAGTGATTATCACAAAAGCCAGGCTAGAGGTGACTTCTAGAAGGGAAGGAGGGAGTGTGGCCTGGAAGGCAAACAAAGGAGGGGCTTTGGGGCTGGCCCGGTTCCCTTCCTTGATTGAGGGGTGTTCACTTTGTAATTATTGATTATACCACGTTTCTGTTTTCTGTTTATATACTCTATTTCATAATTTTCAGAAGGTTAAAGAAAGAAAATATAACCCGCCCTCCATTGAGGAAAAGACACCTTACTTCAGAGTAGGCTTTTAAACATCATTCTCCGTTGAGATCTATGTTCTTGCCATAGATTGTTATTCTGGAGGAAAGAGAGAAGGGAGGATTTTTAATGCTCCAGTATAGTCGGCGTACCAGAGATTCTTTAAATACCGGAGTATGTTTGGGGTATATTTTTTTAAGAGAGTAACTATTCTAAAGTCAGAAATCAGTTGGAATTCACAAGACACCGAAAGTTCTCCATGGAGTAGGCAGTGTTCACAAATCAGTCATCAGACACAAAGACAGGGGCTACAAACAGGGTTATGAACTCATCAGAATAAATGCAACGTTTTAAGATGATATTAAGAACTCAGTTCTTCTAGTTCAGGGCATAGCGGAGCCTCGGGGCCTCTATGTGAAGAAAATCCCTCCTGTGTTTGGCATCTGAGTGACTCACCCAGAAAGCCATCCGCTGCGTGCAGCAAAAAGGAAATGAATCATGGAAGTTTCTGACCTTTGCCCTTGTCATCCCAGTACAGGGAAACCACCCACAGACAGTCTCAGCAGAGCTGGAGACAGGGCAGTCACACAGGGCACAAATAATGATGTAAATCTACTGGCAGAGGACAATGAGACAACCAGGTCTGGCCAGTGCAGCTCAGGAGCTGAGAGTACGGGTGAGCACTCATTTCCTGATACAAGAAACCTGGCAGTTGATATATCGAAAACGGATAACCAACAACGGCATGGCACAGCGAACTCTGCTCTGTGTTATGTGGCAGCCTGGATGGGAGGGGAGTTTGGGGGAAAGGGATACATGTGTGTATATGGCTGAGTCCCTTTACTGTCAACCAGAAACTCTCACAACATTGCTAATCAGCTATGCTCCAATATATTAAATAAAAATAGTTGGACTGTGAAGAAGGCTGAGCGCCGAAGAATTGATGCTTTTGAACTGTGGTCCTGGAAAAGACTCTTGAGAGTCCCTTGGACAGCAAAGAGATCCAACCAGTCAATCCCAAAGAAATCAACCCTAAATATTCATTGGTAGGATTGATGCTGAAGATGAAGAAGTTCCAGTACTTTGGTCACCTGATGTGAAATGCCCAACTCCTTAGAAATGACCCTGATGCTGGGAAAGATTGCACGCAGGAGAAGGGGACAACAGAGGATGAGATGGTTGAATGGCATCACTGACTCAATGGACATGAGTTTGAAAAAGTTTGGGAGATGGTGAAGGACAGGGAAGCCTGGTGTGCTGCAGTCCATTGGGTCACAAAGAGTTGGACATGACTGAGCGACTGAACAGCAATAAAGAGCAAAAATATTTATTATATCAATAAATATAGGATTCTTTAATGAGAAGAAACCAAATCTATAGAGATCCACACTAAAATAAACTATCTAAGGGTCTTCGTGACTCAGAAAGTAAAAGGAGGTCAAAGATAAGTCAGTCCAATGGTAACAACAACAAAAATCACAGTATTAACACCAGGAAAGAGTTAGTTCAAGGCAAAAATTATTAGAGAACATGAAGTGTTATTAGTATGTTCAATAATAATAATTGAGCAATTACTATGCACCAGGTACATTTCTGGAGAAGGATATGGCAACCGCCTCCAATATTCTTGCCTGGAGAATCCCATGGACAGAGGAGCCTGGTGGCCGACACTCAACAGGGTCGCAAGAGTCGGACACGACGTAGCAACTAAACCACCACCACCAGGTACGATTCTACATACTATTAGAACAACCAAAGTTTAAATCCGTAATGAATTTATAAGTATTATAAATCTTTCAGCAGCAGAGACAGTGTCAAAATCTATAAAAACAGAAACCTCTAGAAGAGATCAGCAAAACACAATAATAGGTAACAGATATTGTCGGTCATGACAGAACAAGGAGACAAAATAAGAAATATGAATCATACGGTCAAAATGGTTAACCCAATAGATATATATCTAAGTGCATAATCTAGCATAAAACCTCTTTTCTAGTACTGATGGGCTATTTAATTTTAAAAAGATAGAATACTTTAGTCTCAGTGTATTCCAGGAAAGTGGAATTACAACACTCTTCCCTGACCACACTGCAATAAAACTAAATATTAATAAGAAAAATCCTTGCCACCTGAAAATCTTAAAGCCCTCTCAGATCTTGACACAGTGGAAAAACTGAAATTATAGTATAAAAAATATAACAATATTAAAGGTAGTACCTAGCCAAAAAAAAAAACTTTAGAAGCTGGACTCAATGTAGAAGCTGCGGAAAAACAAAATAAAACAGATAATAAACCAGTTTAGTCAACAAAAGGATATTGTTTCTAAAAGGAAACAAGATACAACCTCAAGGTCCATCACTATGGAGAGATTGTATGATAAATCATAATAATTGCATAAAACAAAATATCATCTATCCAGATATAATCACTTAACAGAAAGTAAGGTTTGCTTCAATCAATACAGAAGAATGTCAAAATGTACAATTACAGTTTTTTAAAAGTATTGAACAAGTGTAAAGATAACTTTTGTGTAAATAGAAATCAAATGTACATTTACAACCATTTTATGTGTATGTGTGTGTATCTATGCATTTTCCAGAAGGCTATAAAACTCAGACTTTAGGGAAAAGTACCAGAAGAGGCACCAGAGAGTTTAGAAAAGAGAGAAACTAATTTTGAAATTAATAATATAATTTTTCAAAACTTCATACCTATCTACACAATACTCTTTTGCTGGGACATAGATTATTTCATTTTACAAGATACATTTTGTTTTTAACAAATCAGAGATCTCTAGAGAGATTATTCTCACCCAGATGCATGCTGGAGTCATGGAAAAGCAAAAACCACAAGAAGCTGTAGAAACCCATCTTGAGAAGAAGAAAGAAGAAAAACCCAAAAGGCCATATGCGTGCTGTACCCAGGCCCTCTCAGGCCTGCGGAACTTTGCTGTCTGTCCTTGAATATCCATGAAATCCCCTCCTACATTCTCCTAAGAAGCCCCCCAACATAGGTCCCCTTCTCACAAGCCAATCTGTGTCTCTCACAGGCTGACTTTAGCTCCTAAAAACCCCCAAAAGAGCCTTGGCCTGTACCTTGCTGAATACCCTGCATTATTCCAGAGTGGAGGTGCAGCCTTACCTTGCCAAAAATAAAGCAAACTGAAGCTTAAACCCCGTGAACTCCTGCAGTCAGTCATGCCTAGCGAGCATGATTTAAATAGAAACTTGTCCAGCAACATTCTAGAATAAGAATATTCATGATGAAGATATCCATATCTGAGTATCTTACTAAGAAGATTTTGTCTATGTTATAGTATGTTCTATATGAATCATAAATCAAAGGACAATGCTTTTAAAGCTGGAAGCATAGCTTTTAAAAAGAAATCAGAAGAGTGAACAGTGAAATTTCAGAGGAAATTTGTCCAAATATTAAATATAATAAACATGCAGAGACAGACAAAATTTAAAAAACACATACCATACAAGCATGAACAAATCAGAACAATTCCAAACTAACGCATAAGCAAGTGCATGATATAGCAGCCNGAAGAGTGAACAGTGAAATTTCAGAGGAAATTTGTCCAAATATTAAATATAATAAACATGCAGAGACAGACAAAATTTAAAAAACACATACCATACAAGCATGAACAAATCAGAACAATTCCAAACTAACGCATAAGCAAGTGCATGATATAGCAGCCAAGGCTGGTAAGACAGAGACGAGGCCCATTTGTAAGAATTGGTTTCTTCACAAACAACCCACCTGCACATGGTTAGATAGGACCCACTCATCTCTTCTGGGAGACTCTCCTACTCTTGCCAGGAGAGATGCCCTTTCTTAGTGGTCTCAGGTATGAGGCACTCTTAGTGTATTACATACTTTTTTTAAGCAGTAAATCACATTGCCTGACATTTATTGTTTACATGTTTGTTTTCTCCACCAGCGAGCTCCTAAGTACCATGCCTTAAAATTTTTCTCTGACTCATCAGTAAATATAATCAGTGCTCAATAAATACTTATTTAATATGGGATTAAAAATCAGAACTTTAGAAACTAGTGAGGTTTCCTTAATTAAAAAAAAAATTCTAGCTTCGTAAAACACTAAGACAATACAGAGAAATAAAGGAATAAAAATATCACAATGCTCATAAAATTCCACCATCCAAACATAATGACTCTGAACTATAAATATCATTGCAGATACTAATACATACACTCATATATACTCACATAAAGATGAATGGCTATGCTTGTTTGCTTGTTTGTTTCACAAGGCAGAGGATCTGGTTTCCAGCCCCATCTCCCTACTGAATCGCTATTTCAAAGGTTTCAATCATGAAATTCAAGACAATTAATCCTCATCCTTACTCTCCAGGGAATCAGCCATCAGGGAACCCTCCAGGGCTGTTGTCTTTTTTACTAAACACTCCCTTCCCTTTGTTTTCTTTATACCTTACTTTGCTGGTTCCCAATCTGCCTCTTCATTCTCCCATTAATGTGGACATTTAAACCCAAGTCCTCCCTTCAGTCTTTCACTTGTCTAGCCCCATCTCCCTACTGAATCGCTATTTCAAAGGTTTCAATCATGAAATTCAAGACAATTAATCCTCATCCTTACTCTCCAGGGAATCAGCCATCAGGGAACCCTCCAGGGCTGTTGTCTTTTTTACTAAACACTCCCTTCCCTTTGTTTTCTTTATACCTTACTTTGCTGGTTCCCAATCTGCCTCTTCATTCTCCCATTAATGTGGACATTTAAACCCAAGTCCTCCCTTCAGTCTTTCACTTGTCTTACAAATGGCTCATCTCCCCTGATGGCTTTAATAATCATGTCATAGCAGGTGGCGCCATATTTCCAGCCCTATTTCTATTCCTCTGAGCCCCAGACCAGGATTACTAACTGCTTGCCACACATCTCCACTAACATGCAACCCTTAATTTGCAAAACCCTCAGACATTGCACATATAAGATTAATCAACCACCTTTGGCTTCTCAAAGCCACTACTCAATTCCCAATGTCCATTAGGGATGCCATCATTTTTTCTGGTAGCCCAAGCTATGGCCTCACTTTCACATTAGTCAGCCACTAAGCTGTGGCCATTCTTCGTTCATTTTTGTCTCTCCCTTTTCATCCTCACTGCTGCTACCTCTGTACATCTTACAAAGAATGGCTACAAGAGCCTTCTTGTCTCCCTTCCTCTAGTCTCCTTTTATTACAACTCCTAATATACCTCACAACCACATACAGCATCCAAAATCATCAAGTAATTCAGGTCACAATCTTGCTTAAACAAATAACCCGTGATAGCGCCCTACTGCTAAATTCAAAGACAAAATTCTTTAAATGTTTAAGACCTCAATAACCTAAATACAGCTTTCCATTCCTTTCTCAAAACTCCTTGCATTTCCTTGTGTCAAGCTTGTGGTGAATTTCAACCTAAACCCTTGCCATTTTCTGAACCATCCTTGGATGTTTGCACCTCTGTCATTTTGGATTTCTGCCAACAAGAGTGCTCATTCCACCATATCCATTAATCAAGAATCCTGCCAGTCCTTCAAGAGCCAGCTCAAGCTCCCTAACCCCTCCACAAATAGGCAGCACCTCCTCCTCTGAACTCAACTCCCCATCAGGATCTCAGTCTTCTTGTAGACAGGGACCATCTAATTCATCTGAGTCCCCTCTGCGCTTGCATCAGCTGTCACTCAACAAATATTTATGAAACCAAAGAGAAGAAAAGATGGAATGCAATTAAACAGGGAGGACTGAATTTTGGAGTCCCAAAGCAATAACTTAAGCTGACCCTTGAAGAAAGTATATGCTTTTAATTAGTAGGGGTTGTGGAAAAGATATTCAAGAAAAAAAGTATTGGAGGCATGTTGAGCATTTTCAACAAGAAAGCCTTTCACTGTGGAGGGCTGTCCTGCATATATCAAAATTGTGTGCCAGCCCCCCTTCTACTGTGACAACCACAAGCAGCCCCCAGCCCTATTCCAGGTGAGAAGGATGAATTAAGGTTAGCCGTGGGCACTGGAGAGGAAACTGCTGAACTCTGACAAGATTTGACTGGAGCAAAAGAATTACTTCCACCAAGGAGATGAGAAGAGTACACCCAGCACCATTTATCTTTCACCCCCTCATGCTACTGTCCTCCACCCCAGGTGAGCTTTCTAGTGTAATTTTTCTCTTAAGGTCTAAGAAAGGTAGTACAGCTTCTATATACCTTATCACAAGAAAATGTACCATCCCTCCAAAAAGCATCACCCAAGCTTTTACCCCCGAGGATGAACTCAGCTACGAAACCTTGCCCTGGCTGGTTAGGAGAGTGGGAATTAGGCACTCATAGGCCACACAGCTTAAAGCAGAACTCTGACCTGAGCCTGGGGACTCAGGTTGATGGAGGACATTGGATACCAAATGATGGTCCAGTCACAGGTCACGAATGCAAATCAGAGCCGACCTTAGAGCCTTTCCTCTCCCTCCCACCTCCCACTTACCCCGACTCTGGCCACTGTGACATTCCCACCCACTCCAGCAGAATCCAGCTTCATTAGAGAAAGGAGATTAGTCACTACCAGGTAGACCGGATTTCTTGGACCGCGCCCTGTTACTGCCTTCAGTATTTACTGATGGATATGGAAGTGATTCAGCCTTCTCTCAGAGCACAGACTTAAAAGATGATCCTTTGCGCACTATTAAATGATTTACATACAATTGGTATCAGGGCATCCCCGTACTAACTTCCCACTCCCTTTATGAACTTCTATCCCCATTTCTTCGGGGCTTTCCAGGTGGCACAGTGGAAAAGAAACTGCCTGCCAATGCAGGAGATGTCAGTTTGATTCCTGGGTCAGGATGGTCCCCAGGAGAAAGAAATGGCAACCCATTTCAGTATTCTTGCCTAGGAAATCCCATGGGCAGCGGAGCCTGGCAGGCTACTGTCCACGGGGTTGCAAAGAGTCGGACACTACTGAGCAACTGAGCACAGAGAAACCCCATTTCTTCAGTAATTTCAATGAAAAAGACTAGTATCTTTTCTGTGATAATAATAACCATAATAAACTTTTAAATAGCTCCCATCTATTCAATACTCACCACATGGTAAAGGTTTTACATTCATCCTTTTAATCTTCATTGTAACCATATTATAATAGGTACTGTTTTCATCCCTACTTTATACATGGAAAACCACAAATTAGAGAGGTTGTGTCATTTGCCCAAGTCAAGCCAGGATCTGATTTTGGACCAAGGAAAGTAAGTCACCAGGATTTAAGCCCAGAGCCGTTCAACTTCAGAATCTGAGCTTTTCATCATCACAGTCTAGGAGACTGAGGCAGAAGAAGAGAAAGTGAATTGTATTTGTTGCCCCATTAATTTTTCTCACCTTTTCCTTACATTCAGGTAAATAGCAAGCAGTAGAGGGGAAATATATTACAGTCTTATTTCCATGTGGACATCCCACCTGTCATCTATAAGTTTTTTCTTTCTTTCTTTCTTTCTTATGTGTAAGAAATGAGAAAGGAAGAAAACTAACAGCAGAATTCATAGTTTCTAGCTTGATTTCCCTACTCCTTGATAATGGGGATTTTGACCTTTCTGAAACGATGATTTTTCAAGCTTGACCAATAAAAGCCCCATCCGAAATACCTCATCAAGCACATGCTGAAAGGAACCAATGGAGTTTAGCTTCTCATTTGGAATTCATAGTCTGACTTTTGCTGGGAGCAACAGGAAAGGGAAGCAAACGACCTCTGATCTTCTACCTCCATGTTTAACCTGAGCTAACCTCTCAACACTGTGCTGTGTGTGGGGCATATACTTCAGGATTGTAACAATCACTGTGTAGCAATCATAGAAGAACTAGATAGTTTGTCTCTAATGAGTACCTGTTCGCCAGAGTTTGGCATTTAATAGCTATTTTTGTCTGTTGCTGATGAACACTACAGTTGGTTTCCGATTTAGGACCTCATGATATTCAAAACAATATTTTCTTTTAATTAGCAGCTTAGAGCTTTGGAATTTCTTTTGGCTAATCAAGGTTCTAACTATGGGAATAGAGAAAAAGTATTGCCAAGAGAATCTTTTAGATTTCAACTGAGTATCCCAGTAGTTGGAAATATTCTAGAGAAACTAAAATCTTTGGGGGAAGAGAGAAAGAATTATCTTGATTCTCTTCTGATTTGGCTTAAACTCTATATTGTGTCAGAAGTTTTGTCCTTAAGAACACAGGTTTTAGAATCAGACAGAGCTGGTTCAAATCCTGGTTTTCCACACTTTCATTGCCAAGAGAATCTTTTAGATTTCAACTGAGTATCCCAGTAGTTGGAAACATTCTAGAGAAACTAAAATCTTTGGGGGAAGAGAGAAAGAATGATCTTGATTCTCTTCTGATTTGGTTTAAACTCTATATTGTGTCAAAAGTTTTGTCCTTAAGAACACAGGTTTTAGAATCAGACAGAGCTGGTTCAAATCCTGGTTTTCCACACTTATCAGCTCTAACTTAGGCAAGTTATTTCTGTCTGTATGGACTGATCTCCACTTATAAAATGAGTTATGACAACTAAATGCATCTTGTATGAAAAAGATCCAGCTCAGTGCCTGGCACAGATTAAGAACTTAATACATGGCAGCTTACATAGGAAAGGAAGGGAGGGCGGGAGGAAGGGAAGGGAGGGAATGGGGAGAGAAGGAGAAGGGAGGGAAGAGGGGAGAGGAAAGGGAGCAGGGCAGAGAGAGAAGAAAAGGAGGGAGAGAGGGAGGAAGAAAGAAGTCTACACTATTTCTCCAGCCAACCAGTTTGAAAATTGTAGATGTCCAAGACAGTATGACCTCTGCAGCCAGGTAAGGCACAGCAGCACGAGATTCACCACAAAACACTGGCTACAGAGCAGAGTTGGCTCCGAGAAAAGCCTCTTTAGGACCCATTCACAGGCGCCTTGGTGATTTTCAAGGCATTGCTTTCCAAGAAAAACTCACTCATATCACATTCCCATGGACTGGAAAGGGGACACCAGAGGCCAAAGGCAGAACTCGCCCTTTCACTGAGCAGTAGAGGGAGAATTTGCTAAGATAACCAACGATAACTGGCATCGAAGAAAAAGGCTTTTGAATCCAAACCCAGCTAATTGGCAGAAAGAGAGGACTGAACAAAGGGAGCCCAAGAACCTTGCAGAACTCGAGTGTGAGTTCCATTTAAGCCAGACCCATTAAACAACTTAAACCAAGTGACTTGAACCATGTAGGTCTCCCACACCCAGCTCTCTGGGTCACATAACTTCTTCCCCAAATAAAACCGGTGGGAAACTTTCGAGTGGAGTTTGATAATCTTGAAACAGAATAGTAAGGGCAATTTTTATATCTTTGATTCCAGCTGGCAGTCTCGTCATGGCCTTGGCAAGGGGAGAATCACCAAGACTTGCCCAAATGAAGTTTCATCATTAGGGATGCATAATTGATTTCTGAATCAAATTGAGAAACCCACAAGTACCGTAATGAAGGTTAAAGCACGCACACACACACACAAAAACCCATTCTGAACCTTGTTGATTAAAGTCAGAACAAAAATGCAAACCAAATTCAGCATATAACAAGCCATAAGTAATGAAACTGGGGAGGGGCAGGAGTGGGGGATAAGCTACAAAATGAGCCAAACAGAAAATTGCCAAGTTCTCACAGGATATACAGAGAATGGGAGGAGAAAGCAGAGTGGCTGAGAGAAAAAGATTCAAGAAGGAAACTGTGGGAAAATGCGTAAGTGCCTTGAGGAGGAGCCAAGGCTTAGTGGGTGGGAGAGATGAAATGATAACATCTACTGGCCGCCTCAGCTCTGACCAGCTCTGACCTGAAGGATCGAGAGCCTCCTTAAGACCCTAGAGGAAGGAAAGGACCTCTGGAGCCGGGCTCTGGGCAGCAAGAGCCTCAGTCATCTCAGAGCCACAGGCCAAGGATGTGATTGTGAATGACAATGATGACACAATTAGCGTAATAATATTTCTTCAGTCCCTCCATTATTGTTGCCGTTTAGTCGCTCAGCCATGTCTGACTCTGTGACCCCACGGCCTGCAGCCTGCCAGGCTCCTCTGTGCATGGGAGTTCCCAGGCAGGAACACTGGAGCGGGTGGCCATTTCCTTCTCTAAGGCATCTTTTCAACCCAGGGATCAAACCGGAGTCTCCTGCACTGGCAGGCGGATTCTGTACCAAAAAGCCTCTTGATGAAAGTGAAGGTGGAGAGTGAAAAAGTTGGCTTAAAGCTCAACATTCAGAAAACAAAGATCATGGCATCCGGTCCCATCACTTCATGGGAAATAGATGGGGAAACAGTGTCAGACTTTTTTTGGGGGGGCTCCAAAATCACTGCAGATGGTGACTGCAGCCATGAAATTAGAAGATGCTTACTCCTTGGAAGAAAAGTTATGACCAACCTGGATAGTATATTCAAAAGCAGAGACATTACTTTGCAGACTAAGGTCCGCCTAGTCAAGGCTATGGTTTTTCCTGTGGTCATGTATGGATGTGAGAGTTGGACTGTGAAGAAGGCTGAGCACCGAAGAATTGATGCTTTTGAACTGTGGTGTTGGAGAAGACTCTTGAGAGTCCCTTGGACTGCAAGGAGATCCAACCAGTCCATTCTGAAGGAGATCAACCCTGGGATTTCCTTGGAAGGACGGATGCTAAAGCTGAAACTCCAGTACTTTGGCCACCTCATGCGAAGAGTTGACTCAGTGGAAAAGACTCTGATGCTGGGAGGGATTGGGGGCAGGAGGAGAAGGGGACGACCGAGGATGAGATGGCTGGATGGCATCACAGACTCGATGGACGTGAGTCTGAGTGAACTCCGGGAGATGGTGATGGACAGGGAGTCCTGGCGTGCTGCGATTCATGGGGTCTCAAAGAGTCGGACACGACTGAGCGACTGAACTGAACTGAACTGAGCTGAGCCACCAGGGAAGTCCGTGGAAAGAGTAACTCCCATCTGTTCGTCTCACAGTTGCTCTGTTCTGAGGGGAAGTGGCAGGAAAGGCTCCCACGGCCGGGCCGAGCAGACGGAGGCGGATTCAGCCACTCAGCTGGCTCCGCGCGCCGCTGGCCCCTGCGTCTGCCACCTGCCACGGGAGGCTCTGTCTTCCCCTGGGATGCAAGGATTGCCGCGTACTGGCAGCTGCCGGGGTTATCAGCTCCCTAGGACGACTGCAATCCCCAGTCAAGTCCTCCAAAGCAGGGCAAAGAACGTCGGTTTCTTCTGAACAGCCTTTCCTCACCCATTCCTCACCCTTGCTTTCATTTCCCTTTTCGCTTGGGTGAAAGGGTACAGTTCCAGACCTTGCTACTTGAAAAGGCCTATCTCACTGCTGACTTGACAGTTCCAGCTGGATGACTGAGCGGTATCATCACAGACGGAACTCCCCCACAGTGGACTCACAGTCCTCCCCTCCCCTGCTCCACCTTCCCGTCCGCCCTTCATCTAACTCAGCCCCTTCCCTTTGCCGGCACCCCGCCCTGTCCCTCAGCAGATGCTGCCGGTTTCCCATCAGAAGAGACCCAGGCACCCACCGCCTCTCCCTCCAAACTGGCCCCTGCGCTTCTGCCCCCACCGCCTCCGTGGGACACTGCAGGCTGACTGGTTCTGTTCAACTTTAAGAAAGGTCACAGCACCCCTGTGTTCAGACCCTCCGATGATGGCCAGTCTCAGCTGGAGTAAAAAGTCAAGTTCTCGCAGTGGCCAAAGGCCCGGCACACTCTGGTGCCCAGAGCCACTCTTCCTCGCTGGGTTTCTCCTTTCCCCCTTTCTGCCTCCACTCCAGCCATGGGCCTCGTGTTGCTGCTTCAAATATGGGATGTAGTCTGGGGTTGCCAGACTTAAAGACACTTTTACATTTTTTATTTTCTTTTTTAAAAACTGTATTCATTACGATTTTTGGCTGGGCTGGGTCTCTACTGCTGCGAGGGCTTTCCTCTAGTTGCAGCGAGCGGGGCTACCCTCTAGGGGCTGTGCACAGGCTTCTCCTTGCTTCTCTTGTCTCAGAGCATGGCCTCTGGGGCTCGCAGCAACAGTAGCTGCGGCTCTAGGGCGCAGGCTCAGTAGCTGTGGCATACAGGCTTAGTTGCTCTGCAGCATGTAATATCTTCCCGGATTGGGGATCGAACCCATGTCTGCTACATTGGCAGGCAGATTCTTAAACCACTGAGCCACCAAGGAAGCCTGGATAGCCAGATTTAAGAAACAAAAATAAAAGACACCATTTTTTTTAGTATCATTATGCCTCCCAAATTGCATGGCACATACTTGTATTTTTAAATTATATATAATTGGTATGGAATTCACATTTCCTAAATTTTCTCTGGCAAGCCCAGGGGCACCCCCACGTTGGTACTGCTTGTCCACAGTGCCCGGACACCCTTCCTCTGATACACATGCGACTCACTCGCTCACCGTCTGCAATCCCTTGCTCAAATTCCACCTTGGAGAGGCTTCACTAGTCACATGAAAAATTACAGTCTGGTTCTTCCTACCCTCTTTCTTCTCTTTCATTTTCTCTAAAACAGCCTTTATGCTTTATGGTGTTGGTGTCCCCCAACTGAAACATAAAAACCCCAGCAGGGCAGGCCTGTTTTTTCGTTTCTGCACTGCTTGTTCACTGCTGTGTCCCTCGCCCCGGGAACGCTACCTGACACCTGGAAGACTGTCAACGGATAGTGTTTGAATGAATAAACAAAGGAGTGAACCTCTCAGAGCTTCTGAGGATAAAACGGCCAAATCAAATCGCCACTGATTCAAGGATTTTTACACTCTAACCTCCATTCATTTTGAGATGACAAAAAGAAGCCCACCTCACTCCCACTGAGCAACCTCAGACTAAATCACCTTTCTTGACTCCCCACAATAAGGACTGTCTCATTTGATATCGATTTTGACTTCCCTGGTGGCTCAGATGGAAAAGCGTCTGCCTACAATGTGGGAGACCCAGGTTCAACCCCTGGGTTGGGAAGATCTCCTGGAGAAGGAAATAGCAACCCACTCCAGTACTCTTGCCTGGAAAATCCCGTGGACGGAGGAGTCTGGTAGGCTGCAGCCCATGGGGTCGCAAAGAGTCAGACACGACTGAGAGACTTCACTTCTTTAAGTCTGAAAACACCAAACATCACAGAATTCATGTAAGGCATTAGCTTACCTTGTTTAGCACTTTACAAAATACCTTCAGTACATAAACACCTTCCAAAGGCCTTAAATACTATAGAACCAAATTCAAGAGAAAGAAAGATTTTCACAATGGGAAAATGTGGTTTCCATCATAACGATTATGTCCGCAAGGACCGTAATACCCAACCCAATGTAAAATAATTCAGTACAATCTCTGTCTTACTATGCTGCTGAAAATGTCCTCCTTAGAATCCAACTGAAACTGTTAACGTGATCATAAATAACTTCTGAGGATGTATTCTCAGTGGATAACAGCCTGGCTTTGTATGTTGTGTGTGTGATTTTAAGAGACCTACAGCCTGCATCGCCCATCCCGAATAAGGCAAGTTCATTTAGTTATGGAACGTGTGACGGTTTTATAATCATCAAAGTCTCTTTGGTATTTATGTTACAGTGTGTGAAAAGAAGTATGCATTGCTCTGTGCTCCAGGGTGAGCCAGTGTACAGCCTCTCTAATTTTCAAATGGAGAGGAAAAAATCCAGTTAGAAACTTAACTCACTGATACACTGCAAGCCAGTTTTCTTGAGTCCTGGAAGAAGCTGGTGAACACAGGTGTGTGCCTTGGGCTATCAACGCAGTGGTTCACAGCCTCGGCTACACCTTGGAATCACTTGGGGAGCATTAATTACTCATGGATCCCCAGATCCTATCCCAGAGTATCTCATATAATTGATCCTGGGTGTAGCCCGAACCCTAGGAGTTTTTCAAAACACTTTCCAGGTGAGTCCGAAAAACAGACAAGGGAATTCTCTGGCAGGCTAGTGGATAGAACTCTGCCTTTCCACCGAGGCGATCAATCCCTGATCAGGGCACTGAGATCCCGAAAGCCATGTGGTACAGCCAATAATAATAAATAAAAATAAAAAACAGCCAAGGCTTGAGAACTACTGTTTCTAAAGTTTCCTAGAAAGGCACAGTGAAATAAACCTTTTTCAGTTTGGATGAGAACGCATGTTTCCAGGTTTTCAAAGTTTCTTTCCAGTGTATAGTGAAGTATGTGAATTGGAAGGGAACAACAACAGAAAAAAAACCTCTCAAATTTTATCTAAAATCAATGTGTACTGTGTGAGGGGGGAAAAAAATCTTCCAGGGTTTAATATAAACAAAGAAAGTTTCAGTTCAGCAGCCCTGGGAAACTCCCCAATTTAACGTAGCTTTTCAATGAGTCTCCAATTCTCACGTGGCATAACTGTGGCAGCAGAAATCAGAACTGACAATGTGTTCTTTATTCACACCAAACACACCAGTGGACTTCAAAAGAAAATCAACATTTACAGTTTAATTACTGTTTATTCCCTGTATTCAAATCAGCTTTCTGTGGCTGCCCCTTTCTAAATGTTCAGAAGGGGATTTAATCATCTGATCTAATTCTCACAAAGAATAGAAAGTTATCATTATGACAGCACACTGAAAAAAAATCATTAAACAAATGCAAACTAAACTGGATGAAGCATAACCACATTGGCTATTAAAAAAAAAAAAGAACTCTAAGATAAATCAGATCATTTCTTAATAAAAATCTAGAAGTTAAAAAAGCTTGATTCCAACTTCCTGAGTTTCAGCCTATTGCATCTATACTCGCAGAATGAAATGCATCAGTGAAAAATATTAGTGTTTATAGGCTTCCCTGGTGGCTCAGAGGTTAAAGCGTCTGCCTCCTATGCAGGAGACCCGGGTTCGATCCCTGGGTCGGGAAGATCACCTGGAGAAGGAAATGGCAATCTACTCCAGTATCCTTGCCTGGAGAATCCCATGGACGGAGAAGCCTAGTAGGTTACAGTCCATGGGGTCGCAAAGAGTCGGACACGACTGAGCGACTTCACCTACCTACCTACCTACATAGTCAAAGTAGTAGCATCCAAAGCAGTGTTAGCCAATAGAAATAGAATGCAAGCCACTTCTGTAATTTGAATTTACTAGGAAATGTATTAAAAAGGGAACAGGTGACATTAATTTTAATGACTTATTTAGCATTTACCCCCAAATAACCAAAATACTAGTGCTTCAATGAAGTAAATATTTAAAAAATCATCAATAAGATAGTTTTTCTTGTCTCCAGGGTGCATTTTATATGCATAGCTCATTGGAAAGGACCCTGATGCTGGGAAAGATTGAGGGCAGGAGGAAAAGAGGGTGACAGAGAATGAGATGGTTAGACAGCATCACCAACTCAGTGGTCATGAGTTCGAGCAAACTTTGGAAGCTAGTGAAGGACCAGGAAGCCGGAAGTGCTGCAGTCCATGCGGTCTGCATGTCACAGCTTAGCAACTGAATAACAACAAGCACGTGTCAGGTGCTATGAGACCCTGGTTCGATTCCTGGGTCGGGAAGATCCGCTAGAGAAGGGATAGGCTACCCACTCCAGTATTCCTGGGCTTCCCTTGTGGCTCAGCTGGTAAAGAATCTGCCCGCAATGCGGGAGACCTGGCTTCAATCCCTGGGTTGGGAAGATCCCCCGGAGACGGGAAAGGCTACCCACTCCAGTATTCCGGCCTGGGGAATTCCATGGACTCTATAGGCCATGGGGGTCTTAAAGAGTTGGACACAACTGAGTGACTTTCACTTCAAAGCACCTTTAGCTGTGCTCAATAGAAGTCTAGGCTTCATGAAAAATGACCCATGCTGAGCACTTTCTACCTATTAAATATTCTTTTGCGGCTTTGCTAAAAATGAAAAATATAGTTTGGTCCTTTTCTGCACTATCATAATTCATGTTAGCTTTCCACTAGACAAAAAAAGAAGAAATCTGATTGAGTTTGGCCTCAATAATCCCAGAAAATTAATAGCAACTTTTATTTTCCCTTTGTTAGTAATATTTGTTGATTAAATTCAGATGACTCACTCTACTTTTATTAACTGCAGTATTTGAAAAATGTTTCACAAACACCTAGGAAGTAAGAACAAGCATTTTTCAAATCCTGGGATTCGAAATTTTATTACAAAATCCTGACAGCAGAGTCAGCCTCTCATATAGTGCAAAGGACTACCATTGTAGACAATGTTTTTACAACACCCAAGACACTTAAGCTTATTCTTAACTTTCAATGACCTATCCAACAGGACTTGTTTAAATTTAACCTAAGTCAACTTCCCATAATATCTAGAAGAGATCCAGGCAATCTTTATCTAGGCCTCTTTCCTTACACTCTTTGAAGTTACATTATTTCTTAATCACTCTTCAGCCATTGGTAAATACACAGCCTTCTCCAAATCAAACAAAAAGTCTCCATGTTCTCCAGCTAGTAGATGATGTCAGAAGAAAAAAGTGAAGGAAACATTTATATTTATGCCACAAGTCAATGCATCATGACCTTTGCCTCTGCCTTTCAAAAAAGCAAATCAGATAACGACAAATGGCATTGAGTTTATCACAGGAATGAATTTCAAGAACCCAGTTATCAGTTTTGTCATTTACTAAGAGCACTGGAGTGCAGTCATAATGTGCTGTGCAAACATAATTTGTCTTCTTTGCAATGGCTTCATTTTTCCATGCGTGAAGGCTGCACGTTTTAAAGAATCTTTGCACATAACTGAGTCCTTATAAATAGGAATGGGGAATTCTGAAGGTTGAAAGGTGTACTTTTTCCTCTCTTCTGAAGGATGCAGTCTCACCACTGGAAAGGATTTCTGTTCTGATATATGCAGTAGCCAAAAAAACAGAATCCACCAAACCTGAACTCCCTCCACAGCCTAACCTCACACAATCCATCGTCTCATCTCTCTAGCTGCTGGTGTATACTCTTCCCTTCTATCAGGATGGTTTCCTTACTGCCCCTTCCACCCCTCAACATCACATCCTTATTTTCATCTGCTTGTCTTTACCCACTGCTTTCCACATACCTGGAGTATCCCCAGTACCGAAGTGAACCCACAAACCAATATCAATAAAAGTACTGCACCCTATACCTTATCACGTCTAGGTCTGGGTTTGCAAGACTAAAATTCCCAAGGCTCCTTTATCGCCCATCATAGTAACCATTGCCTGGCTTGACACTATAATCTAATTAACCAGGATTCTCACAAGAATGCTTGACTAAATCCGACACAACACCTTTTATTCTCAATTATGCATTACAAGGAAAGGAATATTTATCCAAGGAAAAACTTATTGCACATGCCTATGTTTTTTATGTGAAATGTCTGGGGTTTTTTATTCTGCTAAGATATACATATTATAAAATTGACTCCTTAAACCATTTCTAAGAGTACAGTTCAGTGGCATTGTGTGTTGATACAATCACCTTGTTGTACAACCATTACCACCATCCATCATCTCCAGAGCTTCATCTTCCTAAATTGAAACCACCCATGAATCAGTAACTCTCCATTCCTCCCATTCTGCTTTCTGTCTCTGTACGTTTGACTACTCTAGATACCTCATATAAGAGGAATCACACAATGTTCGTCCTTCTGTGTCTGACTTTTTTCATTTAGCATACATAGTATCCTCAAGTTTCATTCATGCCATAGACTATATCACAATATCCTTCCTTCAAACATTCCATTGTATGTGCCTACCACATTTTGCTTACTCGTTATCTGTTGATGGACTCTTGGGTTGGTTCTCCCTTTTATTCTTATAATTTTGTTCTCTCTTATTCTTGTGAATAAGGCTGCTATGACATGGGTGTACAAATATCTCTTCAAGCCCCTGCTCTCAGTTTGTGTGTATGCCCAGAAGTGGAGCTGCTGGCTCGCGCAGTAAGCCTATGCTCAATTTTATAAGAACTGCCAAACTGTTTTCCACTGTGTCTGCCTCATCTTGCTTTCCCACCAGCACATGCATAGATTTTTTAATTACAGCAAGATACAAAGAAGTAGAAATGTGGGGTTCCACTAAAAGACACTTAATATTTTCAACCGCTATTTAATTTCACTCTCATATTACCAAGAGATGGTGAAAACAAAACTTTGTCCCTAATCCTGAGCCTTTTTGAGAACTTTGGATCTTTCATACTATATGCATAACTTTGGTCTAGAAGGGGCTCAGGGTATTTTAGCATGAAACACTTGTATCAAACTCACTTGCAGACAGTTTCCTTTGGTCTTTGTTTTTCTTATTTCCTCCCTCTCCCCCCCTTTTTTTTTTTAACAGAAAGCAACTTTACCTGAGACAAACTATCAAAGGAAAAGCTTCATTTGCCCTTTGAAGCCTCTTAATAACCTCTCATTCCCATGCCCCTCATGGCAAAATGAAAATTCCCATAATATATTTTTTTTAAAAATCAGAAGTTTCCACAGTAGCTTGCTCTTAAAAGTTCACACCTAGGTCTTTTGAAAATTTGGAAAGTATTCTATTTCCCTACCTCAGCTGTCTCCCACTCGGACCAACATTGCATCTACAATGAATTAAATTCTGTTTTAAATCCTAGACACATTGACTGCTCCTGCTCACCTCTGGTACAGGACTAGGATGTTACTGAAATACCAGTTGGTGACAGAAATTAATTTCTTAAATCACAAGGAAAAAAAAAAAAACCACTAAAGTCATATAAAGAGGAGTCTTGAAATATCTGACCTGACCACTTCCAAATTAGATTGTCTCTCCTTTAACCGATGTTTATTATTATTGCTATTATTTTTATTATTTTAGAGCCTGCCAAGACACATAGCACTTAATCCCATTCCATATTATTATCCCCTTGATTTGCGTGCTTTCATTTTGTCCTCCCAGCTACAGTGCGTGTGTGTGTGTTAAATCGCTTCAGTCGTGTCTGACTCTTTGTAACCCCATGGACTGTAGCCCACCAGGCTCCTCTGTCCATGGAATTCTCCAGGCAAGAATACTGGAGCAGATTGCCACTTCCTCCTCCAGGGGATCGTCTCGACCCGGGGATCGAACCTGCATCTCTTACGTCTCCTGCATTGGCAGCAGGATTCTTTACCACTAGCACCACCTGAGAACCCCCCAGCTACAGTGTAAACTCCTTCAAAGGTGGCTCTGCATCTTCCATTTCTTTTTATCCCCAAGCTTTTCCTTAATGTGGCACTCATTCATGGCTCCAAAGAAAATACTTGTCTGACTATGTCAGTTCACACTGTGGGCTCCCAATAAAATATTAATCAACAATCTCTTTCTCTATGGGTTCAAATGAATCATATCTGAATTTCACACTTTCTTTGAAGTTCCTGACTCACTCCAATATCTAACCAGTGATCTGACCATACTTGGATTGACCAAACAAGGGCACAGGTGAGGCATGCGTCTTGCTGTCTTACACTCTGGGCGTGCTGCATTCCTGAGATGATTTAACTAGATTTCACCATCTTAAAATCACCAGACAACAAATTGTCTGCTACATTGGCAGGCAGATTCTTAAACCACTGAGCCACCAAGGAAGCCTGGATAGCCAGATTTAAGAAACAAAAATAAAAGACACCATTTTTTTTAGTATCATTATGCCTCCCAAATTGCATGGCACATACTTGTATTTTTAAATTATATATAATTGGTATGGAATTCACATTTCCTAAATTTTCTCTGGCAAGCCCAGGGGCACCCCCACGTTGGTACTGCTTGTCCACAGTGCCCGGACACCCTTCCTCTGATACACATGCGACTCACTCGCTCACCGTCTGCAATCCCTTGCTCAAATTCCACCTTGGAGAGGCTTCACTAGTCACATGAAAAATTAGTCTGGTTCTTCCTACCCTCTTTCTTCTCTTTCATTTTCTCTAAAACAGCCTTTATGCTTTATGGTGTTGGTGTCCCCCAACTGAAACATAAAAACCCCAGCAGGGCAGGCCTGTTTTTTCGTTTCTGCACTGCTTGTTCACTGCTGTGTCCCTCGCCCCGGGAACGCTACCTGACACCTGGAAGACTGTCAACGGATAGTGTTTGAATGAATAAACAAAGGAGTGAACCTCTCAGAGCTTCTGAGGATAAAACGGCCAAATCAAATCGCCACTGATTCAAGGATTTTTACACTCTAACCTCCATTCATTTTGAGATGACAAAAAGAAGCCCACCTCACTCCCACTGAGCAACCTCAGACTAAATCACCTTTCTTGACTCCCCACAATAAGGATTGTCTCATTTGATATCGATTTTGACTTCCCTGGTGGCTCAGATGGAAAAGCGTCTGCCTACAATGTGGGAGACCCAGGTTCAACCCCTGGGTTGGGAAGATCTCCTGGAAAAGGAAATAGCCACCCACTCCAGTACTCTTGCCTGGAAAATCCCGTGGACGGAGGAGTCTGGTAGGCTGCAGCCCATGGGGTCGCAAAGAGTCAGACACGACTGAGAGACTTCACTTCTTTAAGTCTGAAAACACCAAACATCACAGAATTCATGTAAGGCATTAGCTTACCTTGTTTAGCACTTTACAAAATACCTTCAGTACATAAACACCTTCCAAAGGCCTTAAATACTATAGAACCAAATTCAAGAGAAAGAAAGATTTTCACAATGGGAAAATGTGGTTTCCATCATAACGATTATGTCCGCAAGGACCGTAATACCCAACCCAATGTAAAATAATTCAGTACAATCTCTGTCTTACTATGCTGCTGAAAATGTCCTCCTTAGAATCCAACTGAAACTGTTAACGTGATCATAAATAACTTCTGAGGATGTATTCTCAGTGGATAACAGCCTGGCTTTGTATGTTGTGTGTGTGATTTTAAGAGACCTACAGCCTGCATCGCCCATCCCGAATAAGGCAAGTTCATTTAGTTATGGAACGTGTGACGGTTTTATAATCATCAAAGTCTCTTTGGTATTTATGTTACAGTGTGTGAAAAGAAGTATACATTGCTCTGTGCTCCAGGGTGAGCCAGTGTACAGCCTCTCTAATTTTCAAATGGAGAGGAAAAAATCCAGTTAGAAACTTAACTCACTGATACACTGCAAGCCAGTTTTCTTGAGTCCTGGAAGAAGCTGGTGAACACAGGTGTGTGCCTTGGGCTATCAACGCAGTGGTTCACAGCCTCGGCTACACCTTGGAATCACTTGGGGAGCATTAATTACTCATGGATCCCCAGATCCTATCCCAGAGTATCTCATATAATTGATCCTGGGTGTAGCCCGAACCCTAGGAGTTTTTCAAAACACTTTCCAGGTGAGTCCGAAAAACAGACAAGGGAATTCTCTGGCAGGCTAGTGGATAGAACTCTGCCTTTCCACCGAGGCGATCAATCCCTGATCAGGGCACTGAGATCCCGAAAGCCATGTGGTACAGCCAATAATAATAAATAAAAATAAAAAACAGCCAAGGCTTGAGAACTACTGTTTCTAAAGTTTCCTAGAAAGGCACAGTGAAATAAACCTTTTTCAGTTTGGATGAGAACGCATGTTTCCAGGTTTTCAAAGTTTCTTTCCAGTGTATAGTGAAGTATGTGAATTGGAAGGGAACAACAACAGAAAAAAAACCTCTCAAATTTTATCTAAAATCAATGTGTACTGTGTGAGGGGGGAAAAAAATCTTCCAGGGTTTAATATAAACAAAGAAAGTTTCAGTTCAGCAGCCCTGGGAAACTCCCCAATTTAACGTAGCTTTTCAATGAGTCTCCAATTCTCACGTGGCATAACTGTGGCAGCAGAAATCAGAACTGACAATGTGTTCTTTATTCACACCAAACACACCAGTGGACTTCAAAAGAAAATCAACATTTACAGTTTAATTACTGTTTATTCCCTGTATTCAAATCAGCTTTCTGTGGCTGCCCCTTTCTAAATGTTCAGAAGGGGATTTAATCATCTGATCTAATTCTCACAAAGAATGGAAAGTTATCATTATGACAGCACACTGAAAAAAAATCATTAAACAAATGCAAACTAAACTGGATGAAGCATAACCACATTGGCTATTAAAAAAAAAAAAAGAACTCTAAGATAAATCAGATCATTTCTTAATAAAAATCTAGAAGTTAAAAAAGCTTGATTCCAACTTCCTGAGTTTCAGCCTATTGCATCTATACTCGCAGAATGAAATGCATCAGTGAAAAATATTAGTGTTTATAGGCTTCCCTGGTGGCTCAGAGGTTAAAGCGTCTGCCTCCTATGCAGGAGACCCGGGTTCGATCCCTGGGTCGGGAAGATCACCTGGAGAAGGAAATGGCAATCTACTCCAGTATCCTTGCCTGGAGAATCCCATGGACGGAGAAGCCTAGTAGGTTACAGTCCATGGGGTCGCAAAGAGTCGGACACGACTGAGCGACTTCACCTACCTACCTACCTACATAGTCAAAGTAGTAGCATCCAAAGCAGTGTTAGCCAATAGAAATAGAATGCAAGCCACTTCTGTAATTTGAATTTACTAGGAAATGTATTAAAAAGGGAACAGGTGACATTAATTTTAATGACTTATTTAGCATTTACCCCCAAATAACCAAAATACTAGTGCTTCAATGAAATAAATATTTAAAAAATCATCAATAAGATAGTTTTTCTTGTCTCCAGGGTGCATTTTATATGCATAGCTCATTGGAAAGGACCCTGATGCTGGGAAAGATTGAGGGCAGGAGGAAAAGAGGGTGACAGAGAATGAGATGGTTAGACAGCATCACCAACTCAGTGGTCATGAGTTCGAGCAAACTTTGGAAGCTAGTGAAGGACCAGGAAGCCTGAAGTGCTGCAGTCCATGCAGTCTGCATGTCACAGCTTAGCAACTGAATAACAACAAGCACGTGTCAGGTGCTATGAGACCCTGGTTCGATTCCTGGGTCGGGAAGATCCGCTAGAGAAGGGATAGGCTACCCACTCCAGTATTCCTGGGCTTCCCTTGTGGCTCAGCTGGTAAAGAATCTGCCCGCAATGCGGGAGACCTGGCTTCAATCCCTGGGTTGGGAAGATCCCCCGGAGACGGGAAAGGCTACCCACTCCAGTATTCCGGCCTGGGGAATTCCATGGACTCTATAGGCCATGGGGGTCTTAAAGAGTTGGACACAACTGAGTGACTTTCACTTCAAAGCACCTTTAGCTGTGCTCAATAGAAGTCTAGGCTTCATGAAAAATGACCCATGCTGAGCACTTTCTACCTATTAAATATTCTTTTGCGGCTTTGCTAAAAATGAAAAATATAGTTTGGTCCTTTTCTGCACTATCATAATTCATGTTAGCTTTCCACTAGACAAAAAAAGAAGAAATCTGATTGAGTTTGGCCTCAATAATCCCAGAAAATTAATAGCAACTTTTATTTTCCCTTTGTTAGTAATATTTGTTGATTAAATTCAGATGACTCACTCTACTTTTATTAACTGCAGTATTTGAAAAATGTTTCACAAACACCTAGGAAGTAAGAACAAGCATTTTTCAAATCCTGGGATTCGAAATTTTATTACAAAATCCTGACAGCAGAGTCAGCCTCTCATATAGTGCAAAGGACTACCATTGTAGACAATGTTTTTACAACACCCAAGACACTTAAGCTTATTCTTAACTTTCAATGACCTATCCAACAGGACTTGTTTAAATTTAACCTAAGTCAACTTCCCATAATATCTAGAAGAGATCCAGGCAATCTTTATCTAGGCCTCTTTCCTTACACTCTTTGAAGTTACATTATTTCTTAATCACTCTTCAGCCATTGGTAAATACACAGCCTTCTCCAAATCAAACAAAAAGTCTCCATGTTCTCCAGCTAGTAGATGATGTCAGAAGAAAAAAGTGAAGGAAACATTTATATTTATGCCACAAGTCAATGCATCATGACCTTTGCCTCTGCCTTTCAAAAAAGCAAATCAGATAACGACAAATGGCATTGAGTTTATCACAGGAATGAATTTCAAGAACCCAGTTATCAGTTTTGTCATTTACTAAGAGCACTGGAGTGCAGTCATAATGTGCTGTGCAAACATAATTTGTCTTCTTTGCAATGGCTTCATTTTTCCATGCGTGAAGGCTGCACGTTTTAAAGAATCTTTGCACATAACTGAGTCCTTATAAATAGGAATGGGGAATTCTGAAGGTTGAAAGGTGTACTTTTTCCTCTCTTCTGAAGGATGCAGTCTCACCACTGGAAAGGATTTCTGTTCTGATATATGCAGTAGCCAAAAAAACAGAATCCACCAAACCTGAACTCCCTCCACAGCCTAACCTCACACAATCCATCGTCTCATCTCTCTAGCTGCTGGTGTATACTCTTCCCTTCTATCAGGATGGTTTCCTTACTGCCCCTTCCACCCCTCAACATCACATCCTTATTTTCATCTGCTTGTCTTTACCCACTGCTTTCCACATACCTGGAGTATCCCCAGTACCGAAGTGAACCCACAAACCAATATCAATAAAAGTACTGCACCCTATACCTTATCACGTCTAGGTCTGGGTTTGCAAGACTAAAATTCCCAAGGCTCCTTTATCGCCCATCATAGTAACCATTGCCTGGCTTGACACTATAATCTAATTAACCAGGATTCTCACAAGAATGCTTGACTAAATCCGACACAACACCTTTTATTCTCAATTATGCATTACAAGGAAAGGAATATTTATCCAAGGAAAAACTTATTGCACATGCCTATGTTTTTTATGTGAAATGTCTGGGGTTTTTTATTCTGCTAAGATATACATATTATAAAATTGACTCCTTAAACCATTTCTAAGAGTACAGTTCAGTGGCATTGTGTGTTGATACAATCACCTTGTTGTACAACCATTACCACCATCCATCATCTCCAGAGCTTCATCTTCCTAAATTGAAACCACCCATGAATCAGTAACTCTCCATTCCTCCCATTCTGCTTTCTGTCTCTGTACGTTTGACTACTCTAGATACCTCATATAAGAGGAATCACACAATGTTCGTCCTTCTGTGTCTGACTTTTTTCATTTAGCATACATAGTATCCTCAAGTTTCATTCATGCCATAGACTATATCACAATATCCTTCCTTCAAACATTCCATTGTATGTGCCTACCACATTTTGCTTACTCGTTATCTGTTGATGGACTCTTGGGTTGGTTCTCCCTTTTATTCTTATAATTTTGTTCTCTCTTATTCTTGTGAATAAGGCTGCTATGACATGGGTGTACAAATATCTCTTCAAGCCCCTGCTCTCAGTTTGTGTGTATGCCCAGAAGTGGAGCTGCTGGCTCGCGCAGTAAGCCTATGCTCAATTTTATAAGAACTGCCAAACTGTTTTCCACTGTGTCTGCCTCATCTTGCTTTCCCACCAGCACATGCATAGATTTTTTAATTACAGCAAGATACAAAGAAGTAGAAATGTGGGGTTCCACTAAAAGACACTTAATATTTTCAACCGCTATTTAATTTCACTCTCATATTACCAAGAGATGGTGAAAACAAAACTTTGTCCCTAATCCTGAGCCTTTTTGAGAACTTTGGATCTTTCATACTATATGCATAACTTTGGTCTAGAAGGGGCTCAGGGTATTTTAGCATGAAACACTTGTATCAAACTCACTTGCAGACAGTTTCCTTTGGTCTTTGTTTTTCTTATTTCCTCCCTCTCCCCCCCTTTTTTTTTTTAACAGAAAGCAACTTTACCTGAGACAAACTATCAAAGGAAAAGCTTCATTTGCCCTTTGAAGCCTCTTAATAACCTCTCATTCCCATGCCCCTCATGGCAAAATGAAAATTCCCATAATATATTTTTTTTAAAAATCAGAAGTTTCCACAGTAGCTTGCTCTTAAAAGTTCACACCTAGGTCTTTTGAAAATTTGGAAAGTATTCTATTTCCCTACCTCAGCTGTCTCCCACTCGGACCAACATTGCATCTACAATGAATTAAATTCTGTTTTAAATCCTAGACACATTGACTGCTCCTGCTCACCTCTGGTACAGGACTAGGATGTTACTGAAATACCAGTTGGTGACAGAAATTAATTTCTTAAATCACAAGGAAAAAAAAAAAAACCACTAAAGTCATATAAAGAGGAGTCTTGAAATATCTGACCTGACCACTTCCAAATTAGATTGTCTCTCCTTTAACCGATGTTTATTATTATTGCTATTATTTTTATTATTTTAGAGCCTGCCAAGACACATAGCACTTAATCCCATTCCATATTATTATCCCCTTGATTTGCGTGCTTTCATTTTGTCCTCCCAGCTACAGTGCGTGTGTGTGTGTTAAATCGCTTCAGTCGTGTCTGACTCTTTGTAACCCCATGGACTGTAGCCCACCAGGCTCCTCTGTCCATGGAATTCTCCAGGCAAGAATACTGGAGCAGATTGCCACTTCCTCCTCCAGGGGATCGTCTCGACCCGGGGATCGAACCTGCATCTCTTACGTCTCCTGCATTGGCAGCAGGATTCTTTACCACTAGCACCACCTGAGAACCCCCCAGCTACAGTGTAAACTCCTTCAAAGGTGGCTCTGCATCTTCCATTTCTTTTTATCCCCAAGCTTTTCCTTAATGTGGCACTCATTCATGGCTCCAAAGAAAATACTTGTCTGACTATGTCAGTTCACACTGTGGGCTCCCAATAAAATATTAATCAACAATCTCTTTCTCTATGGGTTCAAATGAATCATATCTGAATTTCACACTTTCTTTGAAGTTCCTGACTCACTCCAATATCTAACCAGTGATCTGACCATACTTGGATTGACCAAACAAGGGCACAGGTGAGGCATGCGTCTTGCTGTCTTACACTCTGGGCGTGCTGCATTCCTGAGATGATTTAACTAGATTTCACCATCTTAAAATCACCAGACAACAAAGTCAGCAAGTGGACAGCCAAGGAGAGAGGAGACACTTGGAAATACCAGAAATTCTGCAGGGAGGGACCCAGTTTTAAGTGAGGAATAAGTCTTCAATAAGTCCACTTCATGGACAAGAAAAGAGGCCGCGAATGCCAAAGCACACAGGACTGAAGAGAATGGAAACTGTGTGCATTTTCATAGCATAATCTATTTGCCCCCATGTGGTCAGACAGCCCATCATAAATGGAGAAGAGCTCTTTACGCACAGGAAAGGATGACGGCAGCCTGACAAGTGCCAGCAGTGATCATGGCAACGGCTGAGCACTGAATTTGTACTTAACCAATTGCTAAGTCACTTTTTTTTTTTAACAACATCCCTGCAAGTCAAGTATTAAAATACCTACTCTAAGGTGAGGTTATTTAGATCAAACATCACACCCACTTACTTGAACTGCCCTGGTATTTAGTCCTAAAGCTGCTGGACTCCAAAGTGCGTGCCACATACATATTTTATCAGTCAGACTAAGCCAGACAGGCCCTGAGAATGTGCTCTAACCTCCACTTCTCCTCGGAAGAGAGGTTGGCACTGGCCTAACAACCTTGAGCACTCTGCTTTACAGCCTGGTATGTCAAGAGTTTGTCTAAAATACCATGAGAACAGCATATAACCTCTACCTGACTATATAATTTGTCACCCAAACCAGATCTCTATGTCCCGGAACAAATGTTTAATCAGTTGGATCACTAGGAAAACAAGCATTAACTCGGACTATCCAAAGCAAACTAGGATATAACTACGTACTACCCTCTCCTACCTAAGACAGCTATTTCTGATAGCAACACTGTAAATTAAGTGACCAGCTATTTGAAGTATTGAATAGCTGAAGTAGTTTTAGGGACTTCCCTGGTGGTCAAGAGACTGAGATTCTGCACTTACACCACGGGGGTGTGGCTTTGACACCTGGTCGGAGAACTAGGATCCTATAGGCGGTACAGCAAGGACACAGATTTTTTTTAGAAAAAGTGTTTTTAAAGCTAGGTCGACTGAGCTATAATTTACATAAAGTAGAAACTGACTATAGTACGCATACAGTTCTATGGATCTGAACCATCATGAGTTGTATAACCACCATAACAATCGAGAATAGAATATTACACTGCCAAATTTAGAGCTAATCCTCTCTCTGATCCCAGTCTGTCCCTATCGTCTTACTTTCCTCAAACGTTGTATTGAAGGAATCCTAGAAGATAGCTTTGCAGCCTGGCTTCTGTCAGCCTAACACATCTGAGATTTATCCATGTTGTTGCATGGACCGGTAGTCCATTCTTTTTTAAGTAGTTTCCATAGTATGAATGTACTCCAGTTTGTCCATCTATTCATCAGTGGATAGATATATGTGGGCTGTCTTCAGTTTTGGGGTGATTTTGAATAAAGCTGTTAGTAAACATTCACATATAGGTTACTGTGTGGACATGTGTCATCATTTCCCTCATGTAAATATCCAGGAGTAGGAATGATGGCAGGGAAGGCAATGGCACCCCACCCCAGTACTCTTGCCTGGAAAATCCAATGGACGGAGTAGCTATACAGATTTCTCAAGAGGCAGGTCAGGTGATCTGGTATTCCCATCTCTTTAAGAATTTTCCAGAGTTTGTTGTGGTCCACAGAGTCAAAGAGTTTGGCATAGTCAATAAAGCAGAAGTAGATATTTTTCTGGAACTCTCTTGTTTTTTTGATGATCCAATAGTTATTGCAATTTGATCTCTGGTTATTTTGCCTTTTCTAAATCCAGCTTGAACATCTGGAATTTCGTGGTTCACATACTGTTGAAGCCTGTCTTCATGTTCATTTTCATCCACGTTCTACAGAACATAATTTAACACTTCTAGTGCCTCCATTAAAATATAGTGAACTTCCTTCCACCATAATCTTCTCTTTGCAAGACCTTTGGCGGGGGTGGGGTGGGAGTGGGAAAAATAAAACAAAAACAAACATATGCCATCTGTAGTCATTTCCAATCCTTTCTCTAGATACTTCTAAATGAATCCTTTTTCTGTTCTTTCACTAAGCTGTCAAGAAGTGATAACCTTGTAGATTCATGTTAGGAAGTGAAGATTGTCTGCTCTAATACTGTACTTCCTTTGTCAGCTCTTTTTTTTTTTTCCTCTACAGCAGTTACTATAAATCCCTAAACTGTTTCCTCAAGATAATCACTAGCATTAGTCCTATATCTGTGGTTTTAAACTGGGCACAGGATAGAATTTAGTACAGGGAAGATAAATATAACCATCCAGGCCAGTAAACTGTGAACAGAAATACCATGGATCTTTTCTGGGCCAGCATATTTCATTGGTGACTTGAGACCTCCATGTTTTTCTCCCAGTGAACAGAAATGAACATTGTAGCTGATACAGTACTGTCAGGCTTGGTTCCTAAGTTTACAATGAACAGACTTCCCCCTGGCACAATTTTGCCATTTAGTATTAGTTATTCACGTAAGACTCTTTGTGACCCAGTGGATTGTAGCCACCAGGCTCCTCTGTCCATGGGATTTCCCAGGCAAGAATATGGGACTGGGTTGCCATTTCCTACTCCAGGGGATCTTCCCAACCCAGGAATCAAACCTATGTTTCTTGCCTCTCCTGCAGTGGCACCTGGGCTTACATGGTGGCTCAGATGGTAAGAAATTGGTCTGCAATGCAGGAGACCTGAGTTCAATCAGTGGCTTTGGAAGACCCCCTGGAGTAGGAAATGACAACTCACTCCAGTTTCTTGCCTGGGGAATCTCATGGACAGAAGAGCATGGTAGGCTACAGTCCATGGGCTCACATAGAGTCAAACATGACTGAGCAACTAACACATACACAATGCCTTTTATAATTATAACATGCATTTTAAAATAAATATTATATACATTTTAATTATTGTACTGAGAAATGGGTACATTGTTCTGATGTAAGAGATTCCATCACTGTTGAAACTGTTGAAAATAGAAAATTTCTCCATTGTATTCAATGTACTGATAATTATTAATATCTGATAGCTAACTTTTATCACACACTTGTATGCCACTTATTATGCAATCACTCAGTCTTGGGCAACACTTTGCAATCCCATGGACTAGTCCATGGACTTCTCCAGTCCAGAATACTGAAGTGGGTAGCTGGCCCCTTCTCCAAGGGATCTTCCCAACCCAGATCTTCTGCATTGCAGACAGATTCTCTACTAGCTGAGCCACTGAGGAAGCCCGATTATGCACCACTTTCTATTAAAAATATATATATTTTAGAATCTCACCCAGTCAGATTACTTTTTCCATCTTGGGAGAAACCATTAAGTAGGAGAAAATGTAGAAAGCAGCAGGAACTTTCAAACTCCCTTAAATGACCATACTTAGAGACAAGTCAAAGTTGAATGATTTATACTCTAAAAATGGATTCTAATCCAAAATGTCAGAGGATAACAATATATTATACTTGTTAAAACCATTTTAGCTTTTATAAATGGATTTTTTTCATGCCTGCCAGCTAATACTTTATTCTATACTAGTAAGCTAAATTCACAGTTACTGAAGCCACATACTGTCAGAAAAAGAAACGATTTGCATGCAAAAGAGACAAAACAACTGGAGAAAGAGAAACTATGAAATCTAAAAATTATATTTGATCAATGTGGGGTATTGAAAAAAAATTCCTTTGACATTGATTTACTATAGTGGCGATAAGACAGAGTGGATGACATTCCTTGTCAGAACTGATTTAAACTTGGACTGAGAAACAGAATTCTAAGCCACAGAACCAAAAAAGTCTAGTTGGGCTTTACACATAATAAAGGTGTCCTTATCCTTATGACTTTTAAAGATTAAATTATATAAAAGGAACAGTTCAGAATTAACCTGACAAGTCATTCTCTGATGTACTTTGTTGGTGGAATATCATACTTGTATAACAAAAGTATACTCATTGTCTCAAATTAATTTGCCCTCACAATCTAATACTAGACATAGTAATGTCATGATTAATGTATATTTTCCTTGGTTAATCCACATAAGTGAAGCATCTTACATTTTTTCTTATCATATGTCTTTCAAAATAGCATTATATTTTAGTACATGTACAGTGCTTATAAATAACTAACTGTGACAAGATTAAGAAGTTTTTAAGAATAATTCTGTATTTGATTTTGAAAATCTGAGTTGTTGAAAATATTATTAATCAATTATTCTGTCAATGCAGAATNATCTTACATTTTTTCTTATCATATGTCTTTCAAAATAGCATTATATTTTAGTACATGTACAGTGCTTATAAATAACTAACTGTGACAAGATTAAGAAGTTTTTAAGAATAATTCTGTATTTGATTTTGAAAATCTGAGTTGTTGAAAATATTATTAATCAATTATTCTGTCAATGCAGAATGTATTAATTTATTAGCATCATATTCTGATTACTTGAGTGCATTTCACTTTCATTCACATAAAATATGAGAAAAACTTAGCATCCTTTGCATTGTGAACCTATCTTCACAGGTCTGTTGAGATAGGTTTTGATCCTGCAGGACTAAATGATACATTTGAATTTCATTTCCACAGAAAAAATTAAAGCCATAAATTCCAAGTCAAATATCTGAAATAGTAAAAATTATTTTTAATGGTTTTCATTTTAAAATGCTTAAACATAAAGAAATTTTATAATATTTTGTCACATTTACATGCTCTCTCTCTCTAAAACTTTCTCTTACAAAGGAACAATATCATTATCTTTTCTAAGATTAAAAACAACAATCCCCAAATGCATAGTTTATAATCAGATGTCTCAAAAATAGGTCATAGCTACTTTCTTCTTCAAATTGAGATTAAATCAAGCCTTCCTTGTTACATATTTTTGCCATGCTTTTTAAGTCATTCTAAACATTGAACAATGAACCCAATATTTTTCCCAAAAAACAACATTGATTTTTTGAAGGAATCAAGTCAGTTTTCATGTGGAATCGATAACAGGTTCTTGATTTGTTTAATTGTCTTCTCATGGTATCATTTAACATGTTATATTTTCTGTAAAATCTGTTAGCTCTAGGAACCTGTTTACGTTTCAGGATAAATTGCTAGCAAGAAGTCTTCATAAATAAGAATTTCTATTTTATACCATGTTATATCTGAAGCCACAAAATGACAATTTGTCTTAAACTTAGAGATGATTTTTCATAACATTTAGAAGTCTTTTCTTCCATTTATGTGTGTTAATACCGTACACAGTAAGTCATATNTAGGAACCTGTTTACGTTTCAGGATAAATTGCTAGCAAGAAGTCTTCATAAATAAGAATTTCTATTTTATACCATGTTATATCTGAAGCCACAAAATGACAATTTGTCTTAAACTTAGAGATGATTTTTCATAACATTTAGAAGTCTTTTCTTCCATTTATGTGTGTTAATACCGTACACAGTAAGTCATATCGCTGCTGCTGCTGCTGCTAAGTCGCTTCAGTCGTGTCCTACTCTGTGCGACCCCATAGACGGCAGCCCACCAGGCTCCGCTGTCCCTGGGATTCTCCAGGCAAGAACACTGCAGTGGGTTGCCATTTCCTTCTCCAGTGCATGAAAGTGAAAAGTGAAAGTGAAGTCGCTCAGTCCTGTCCCACTCTTTGCGACCCCATGGACCGCAGCCTACCAGGCTCTTCTGTCCATGGGATTTTCCAGGCAAGAGTACTGGAGTGAGGTGCCATTGTCTTCTCCTTTAGTCTCTTCTACAAGTACTATAAAAACTTGTACTTCTAAAGTTACTAAATTATGATTAAACAAGACATCAATGGGAGTAGACAGCCATATAATTAGACCATATGTCCAACACTCATGTTAAACATTCATGTTGGAGATTAGGAGGTAGAAAACTTCCATTAATGGTGACCTGTTTGCTAAGAATGATTGCTGTAAACAACCAAATTATAATCATATTATATTCATCATATAATTGTGATATAGAATTAAATATAATTTTAAAATGGGTCTTTTTTATTTACATAACCTTCAGAGGGTCAAGCTTTCAGTAATGAAGCTGAGATTGGATCTCAGTATTTATTTTGTAGATTTTTTTCCTTAAAACAACAGATGTGGGCAAATAGGACACTGGTGAATTCAGAATGACAAGATGCTGATTTGTATCTTTAATGTTCCCATAATAAAAACTAGATCACAATTTAAAAAATCCATGTTAGAGCTGTCGGTATTATACAATAAGACTTACTAATTCACCAAATCCTGACAATGATAAGAAACTGTATAATGAAATAATTCTGCATGACTATAAACAAAGTGGAACTGCACAGTGACTTCTTATCCCCAGGAGGCATTATCATCAATAATCTACAGTCAGGCACTTGGGGGCAGTAATGTTCCTCTCATCTTATGTTGTCCTAAAATATCAGTTTTCCTGTGTGTTTTTTTTTTTTTAAATAGGATTTTTCTACATTGATAGACTTTATGTTATTTACCACATAAAGACTATAATATTGTCTCTTTTATGTTTTACTTTGACATAGATGAACCTTACATACTCATTGTGAAATGAAATGACAACCTATCCATTCAATGATTTTAAGAAAATAATTTTATGTACAGCTCAAATACAAGAATCAGTCTTTTTTAGGGAACTTAGAAGGGAACAACAAAAATTTTAGTGAACACAAATGAAATGTCATCAGTCACAAAATGTGATGCTGTGAGAACACATCCATTTAATTATATAATAAGGACTGTGAAACTAGTTAAATTTAGGAATAAGTGATAGAAATTCCAAAGTACTGGAGTTTCAGCTTTAGCATCATTCCTTCCAAAGAAATCCCAGGGTTGATCTCCTTCAGAATGGACTGGTTGGATCTCCTTGCAGTCCAAGGGACTCTCAAGAGTGTTCTCCAACACCACAGTTCAAAAGCATCGATTCTTCGGCGCTCAGCTTTCTCCACAGTCCAACTTTCACATCCATACATGACCACAGGAAAAACCATAGCCTTGACTAGATGGACCTTAGTTGGCAAAGTAATGTCTCTGCTTTTGAATATACTGTCCAGGTTGGTCATAACTTTTCTTCCAAGGAGTAAGCGTCTTTTAATTTCATGGCTGCAGTCACCATCTGCAGTGATTTTGGAAAAGACTCTGATGTTGGGAGGGATTGGGGGCAGGAGGAGAAGGGGACGACCGAGGATGAGATGGCTGGATGACATCACAGACTCAATGGACGTGAGTCTGAGTGAACTCTGGGAGATGGTGATGGATAGGGAGGCCTGGCGTGCTGCGATTCATGGGGTCATAAAGAGTCGGACATGACTGAGCGACTGAACTGAACTGAACTGAACTGATAGAAATTCAGAAACCGTGTCAATTTAATTCTATTTTGCAAATTAGTGCTTAACACATTTCTCTAATTTTAAATAACTTTAAGATTACTTTTTAAAGAAATATTATATAAAACATTTAAAGGATGAAGTTTTTAATGTTCACACTGATTAGTCCTAAATAGAAGGCATATTTAATTAATTATTGTTCATATAAATTTTCTCCAACATAATACTTTTTGTTCGGGGAAGGCAATGGCACCCCACCCCAGTAATCTTGCCTGGAAAATCCAATGGACGGAGTGGCCTGGTGGGCTGCAGTCCATGGGGTCGCTAACAGTCGGACAGACTGAGCGACTTCACTTTCACTTTTCTCTTTCATGCATTGGAGAAGGAAATGGCAACCCACTCCAGTATTCTTGCCTGGAGAGTCCCAGGGATGGGGGAGCCTGGTGGGCTGACATCTATGGGGTCACACAGAGTCGGACATGACTGAAGTGACTTAGCAGCAGCAATACTTTTTGTTTGGCATTTGTGTGTGTTAATCACTCAGTCATATCTGACTCTTGCAACCCCGTGGACTAGTCTGCCATGTTCCTCCATCCAATGGATTCTTCAAGCAAGAATATTGGAGTGGGTTGCCATGTCCTTCTCCATGTTTGGTACCTAGAAATATGTATTATGCTATTCCTATCTTGACCATCTGGTAATGTCCATGTGTAGAGTCTTCTCTTATATTGTTGGAAGAGGGTATTTATTATGACCAGTGCATTCTCTTGGCAAAACTCTATTAGTCTTTGTCCTGCTTTATTCTGTACTTCAAAGCCAAATTTGAATGTTACTCCAGGTGTTTCTTGACTTGCTAATTTTGCATTCCAGTCCCCTATAATGAAAAGGACATTTTTTTGTGTGGAGGGGAGGTGTTAGTTCTAGAAGGTCTTGTATGTCTTCATTAAACCATTCAACTTCAGCTTCTTCAGCATTACTGGTCAGGGAACAGACTTGGATTACTGTGATAATGAATGGTTTGCCTTGAAAATGCACAGAGATTATCATTTCGTTTTTGAGATTGCATCCAAGTGCTACAAAATGGTCAACACTGAAAACAGATTAAGTATGTTCATTGCAGTCAAAGATGGAGAAGCTCTATACAGTCAGCAAAAACAAGACTGGGAACTTGCTGTGGCTCAGATCATGAACTCATTACCAAATTCAGACTTAAAAAAAGTGGGGGAAAACCACTAGACGATTCAGGTATGGCCTAAATCAAATCCCTTATGATCGTACAGTGGAAGTGAGAAATAGAATTAGGGGGCTAGATCTGATAGACAGAGTACCTGATGAACTATGCACAGAGGTTTGTGACATTGTAGAGGAGACAGGGAGCAAGATCATCCCTGAGAAAAAAAAATCAAAAAAGCAAAATGGCAGTCTGAGGAGGCCTTAGAAATAGCTGTGAAAAGAGAAGTGAAAAGCAAAGGACAAAAGGAAAAATATACCCATTTGAACACAGATTTCCAAGGGATGGCAAGGAGAGCTAAGAAAGCCTTCCTCAGTGATCAGTGCAAAGAAATAGAGGAAAATAATAGAATGAGAAAGACTAGAGATCACTTCTAGAAAATTAGAGATACCAAGGGAACATTTCATGCAAAGATGGGCACAATAAAGGACAGAAATTGTGTGGACCTAACAGAAGCAGAAGAAATTAAGAAGTGGTGGCAAGAATACACAGAAAACCTACACCAGAAAGATCTTCACGACCCAGAATTATGATGGTATGATTACTCACCTAGAGCCAGACATCCTGGAATGTGAAGTCAAGTGGGCCTTGGGAAATATCACTGCAAACAACGCTGTGGAGATGATGGGATTCCAGTTGACTATTTCAAATCCTAAAAGATGATGTTGAAAAAGTGCTGCACTCAATATGCCAGCAAATTTGGAAAATTCAGCAGTGGCCGCAGGACTGGAAAGGTCAGTTTTCATTCCAATTCCAAAGAAAGGCAATGCCAAAGAATGTTCAATCTACCACATAATTGCACTCATCTCACACGCTAGTAAAGTAATGCTCAATATTCTCCAACCCAAGCTTCAACAGTAAGTGAACCATGAAATTCCAAATGTTCAAGCTGGTTTTAGAAAAGCCGAAGGAAGCAGAGATCAAATTGTCAGAATCTGTTGAATCATTGAAACAGCAAGAGAGTTCCAGAAAAGCATCTGCTTCTGATTTATTGACTATGCCAAAGCCTTTGTGTGGATAACAATAAACTGTGGAAAATTCTGAAAGAGATGGGAATACCAGACCATCTGACCTGGCTCTTGATAAATCTGTTTGAAGGTCAAGAAGCAACAACTAGACCTGGACATGGAACAACATACTGGTTCCAAATCAGAAAAGGAGTATGTCAGGCTGTATATTGTCACCCTGCTTATTTAACTTATATGCAGAGTACATCATGAGAAATGCTGGGCTGGATGAAGCACAAACTGGAATCAAGATCACTGGATGAAATATCAATAACCTCAGATATGCAGATGACACCACCCTTATGACAGAAAGCGAAGAACTAAAGAGCCTCTTGATGAAAGTGAAAGTGGAGAGTGAAAAATTTGGCTTAAAGCTCAACATTCAGAAAACTAAGATCATAGCATCAGGTCCCATCATTTCATGGCAAATAGATGGGGAAACAGTGGAAACAGTGACAGATTTTATTTTGGGGGCTCCAAAATCACTGCAGATGGTGACTTCAGCCATGAAATTAAAAGACACTCCTTGAGAGAAAAGTTATGACCAACTGAGACAGCATATTAAAAGCATAGACATTTCTTTGCCAATAAAGTTCCATTTAGTCAATGCTATGTTTTTTCCAGTCATATGTATGGATGTGAGGGTTGGACTATAAAGAAAACTGAGCACCAAAGACTTGATGCCTTGAACTGTGGTGTTGGAGAAAACTCTTGAGAGTCCCTTGTACTGCAAGGAGATCCAATCAGTTCATCCTAAAGGAAATCTGTCCTGAATATTCATTGGAAAGACTGATACTGAATCTGAAGCTGCAATACTTTGGCCACCTGATGCAAAGAACTGACTCCTTTGAAAATACCCTGATGCTGGGAAAGATTGAAGGAAGTAAGAGAAGGGGATTCCAGAGGATGGGATGAGATGTTTAGATGGCATCACCGACTCAATGGACATGAGTTTGAGTAAACTCCAGGAGTTGATGATGGACAGGGAAGTCTTGTGTGTTGCAGTCAATGGAGTCATAAAGAGTCAGACATGACTGAGCAACTGAACTGAACTGAACTGATTTCCATCTTGATTTTTTCTTTTAATTCAACTGTCCACTTATTGATGAATAAAAATAAAATATTAATATTGGAAGGACAATTATGTTATACATTTAAACTGCATAAATCTGTAATAGAATAAACCCAATTGAGGTACACCAGTCATGTTTTACTAATACTTCAAATATAACTTATCATTATATTTAGAGTTTTCTTTTTCCCTCTTATACATCTGCATCTGGTCTACAAACTAGAAGGAAATATGCATTTTTCTGTTATGATTTTTTATGATTGTTTTTAGCAGAAATATGCTCAGTGTGAAAATATACATACTGTCATAATTACCAATTTTTAAAAAATGTTAAGCTGTTAAAAAAGCATAAATATAAACATATAATTAACTCTATTAAAGTCTTCAGTGTTTCATCTTTGGCTGGTGTACTATATTTCTGATAATTCCAATTTGACACCATTTTCAGGTTCTTTTGGATATGATTTTCTCATTCTGTAGTTTAAAGAACTTGCAAACTCTCATAAGTATTGAGTAAATATATAACAGCAGTGGTTTGAATTGCTATGAAACAATTACATACAAGTAGCTCAAAAACAACAGCTAGTATTATACTCAGGTATCCAGAAGATTGTATCTATTCCACCTTTGTAAATTGGGAAAGGTCATGTTCTCAGGTCAAAGTCAACTGTCCATGAGGTCACAAAGAGTCAGACACAAGTGACTGAGCACACACNATGATCACTCACCTAGAGCCAGACATCCTGGAATGTGAAGTCAAGTGGGCCTTGGGAAATATCACTGCAAACAACGCTGTGGAGATGATGGGATTCCAGTTGACTATTTCAAATCCTAAAAGATGATGTTGAAAAAGTGCTGCACTCAATATGCCAGCAAATTTGGAAAATTCAGCAGTGGCCGCAGGACTGGAAAGGTCAGTTTTCATTCCAATTCCAAAGAAAGGCAATGCCAAAGAATGTTCAATCTACCACATAATTGCACTCATCTCACACGCTAGTAAAGTAATGCTCAATATTCTCCAACCCAAGCTTCAACAGTAAGTGAACCATGAAATTCCAAATGTTCAAGCTGGTTTTAGAAAAGCCGAAGGAAGCAGAGATCAAATTGTCAGAATCTGTTGAATCATTGAAACAGCAAGAGAGTTCCAGAAAAGCATCTGCTTCTGATTTATTGACTATGCCAAAGCCTTTGTGTGGATAACAATAAACTGTGGAAAATTCTGAAAGAGATGGGAATACCAGACCATCTGACCTGGCTCTTGATAAATCTGTTTGAAGGTCAAGAAGCAACAACTAGACCTGGACATGGAACAACATACTGGTTCCAAATCAGGAAAGGAGTATGTCAGGCTGTATATTGTCACCCTGCTTATTTAACTTATATGCAGAGTACATCATGAGAAATGCTGGGCTGGATGAAGCACAAACTGGAATCAAGATCACTGGATGAAATATCAATAACCTCAGATATGCAGATGACACCACCCTTATGACAGAAAGCGAAGAACTAAAGAGCCTCTTGATGAAAGTGAAAGTGGAGAGTGAAAAATTTGGCTTAAAGCTCAACATTCAGAAAACTAAGATCATAGCATCAGGTCCCATCATTTCATGGCAAATAGATGGGGAAACAGTGGAAACAGTGACAGATTTTATTTTGGGGGCTCCAAAATCACTGCAGATGGTGACTTCAGCCATGAAATTAAAAGACACTTCTTGAGAGAAAAGTTATGACCAACCGAGACAGCATATTAAAAGCATAGACATTTCTTTGCCAATAAAGTTCCATTTAGTCAATGCTATGTTTTTTCCAGTCATATGTATGGATGTGAGGGTTGGACTATAAAGAAAACTGAGCACCAAAGACTTGATGCCTTGAACTGTGGTGTTGGAGAAAACTCTTGAGAGTCCCTTGTACTGCAAGGAGATCCAATCAGTTCATCCTAAAGGAAATCTGTCCTGAATATTCATTGGAAAGACTGATACTGAATCTGAAGCTGCAATACTTTGGCCACCTGATGCAAAGAACTGACTCCTTTGAAAATACCCTGATGCTGGGAAAGATTGAAGGAAGTAAGAGAAGGGGATTCCAGAGGATGGGATGAGATGTTTAGATGGCATCACCGACTCAATGGACATGAGTTTGAGTAAACTCCAGGAGTTGATGATGGACAGGGAAGTCTTGTGTGTTGCAGTCAATGGAGTCATAAAGAGTCAGACATGACTGAGCAACTGAACTGAACTGAACTGATTTCCATCTTGATTTTTTCTTTTAATTCAACTGTCCACTTATTGATGAATAAAAATAAAATTTAATATTGGAAGGACAATTATGTTATACATTTAAACTGCATAAATCTGTAATAGAATAAACCCAATTGAGGTACACCAGTCATGTTTTACTAATACTTCAAATATAACTTATCATTATATTTAGAGTTTTCTTTTTCCCTCTTATACATCTGCATCTGGTCTACAAACTAGAAGGAAATATGCATTTTTCTGTTATGATTTTTTATGATTGTTTTTAGCAGAAATATGCTCAGTGTGAAAATATACATACTGTCATAATTACCAATTTTTAAAAAATGTTAAGCTGTTAAAAAAGCATAAATATAAACATATAATTAACTCTATTAAAGTCTTCAGTGTTTCATCTTTGGCTGGTGTACTATATTTCTGATAATTCCAATTTGACACCATTTTCAGGTTCTTTTGGATATGATTTTCTCATTCTGTAGTTTAAAGAACTTGCAAACTCTCATAAGTATTGAGTAAATATATAACAGCAGTGGTTTGAATTGCTATG
Source organism: Oreotragus oreotragus (assembly GCA_006410675.1). NCBI lineage: Eukaryota > Metazoa > Chordata > Mammalia > Artiodactyla > Bovidae > Oreotragus > Oreotragus oreotragus. The sequence continues at coordinate 130,004 of SJYX01005819.1, read as the reverse complement.
AAACAATTACATACAAGTAGCTCAAAAACAACAGCTAGTATTATACTCAGGTATCCAGAAGATTGTATCTATTCCACCTTTGTAAATTGGGAAAGGTCATGTTCTCAGGTCAAAGTCAACTGTCCATGAGATCACAAAGAGTCAGACACAAGTGACTGAGCACACACAGAGCAGGCAGATGAAAAGTGATTGGGATAGTTACTTGTTTTCTTCAGAGCCCTAGAGAAAAACTCAGACATGTAGTAACATTTTATTTCTTTGTGTACAACTGAATTTATCAGTTCTCAACACAAAATTATTGTTGCATAGTGACATTTTGAAGATGCAATCCTACATACTTCTAAATTACTTTGCTATTATTTAATTTCAAAGCCCCTGTCCTATCAATTACAATGGGGGAATTCTTTAAATTGATAGCTTATGATGAACTGTGTTGGATTTATGATCTCAAAAGAAGAAAATTTAGCTTCGGGACCAGAGACCAGGCTTGATCACTCAAGAGCTACTGTATAGCAGAGTTTTATTAAAGTATGAAAAGGGACAGGGAAAGCTTCTGACATAGACATCAGAAGGGGGATGGAGAGTGCCCCTCTTGGTAGCCTAAGCAAGGGAATTGTATACTTTTTAAATTGGTTATTACAATAAATCAACAGAATGTCTCAGGGTTGTAAAAATTTTACCAGACCCACTCTCACAACTTACATTTTAAGATAACAGGATCAGAACTTAACAATAGAAAGATCTTATCAGACCCACTCCCATAATATAAATTTTAAGAAAACAGGATTAGTCAGAAGGTTTTCAGTAAGGAGAAACTGTCCTCAAGCAGGATACACTGTTGTTCTATAATACTTAGTACAGAGTTTAAACTGAGTTGTTTGTTGTGTAATCATCAGTTAGCTTAAAGAAAAAAAAAAATGTTTTATGTGACTTCAGTTCAGTTCAGTTCAGTTCAGTTGCTCAGTTGTGTCCGACTCTTTGCGACCCCATGAATCGCAGCACGCCAGGCCTCCCTGTTCATCACCATCTCCCGGAGTTCACTCAGACTCACCTCCATAGAGTACGTGATGCCATCCAGCCATCTCATCCTCGGTCGTCCCCTTCTCCTCCTGCCCCCAATCCCTCCCAGCATCAGAGTCTTTTTCAATGAGTCAGCTCTTTGCATGAGGTGGCCAAAGTACTGGAGTTTCAGCTTTAGCATCATTCCTTCCAAAGAAATCCCAGGGCTGATCTCCTTCAGAATGGATGGTTGGATCTCCTTGCAGTCCAAGGGACTCTCAAGAATCTTCTCCAACACCACAGTTCAAAAGCATCAATTCTTAGCCCTCAGCTTCCTTCACAGTCCAACTTTCACATCCATACATGACCACAGGAAAAACCATAGCCTTGACTAGGCAGACCTTAGTTGGCAAAGTAATGTCTCTGCTTTTGAATATACTGTCCAGGTTGATCATAACTTTTCTTCCAAGGAGTAAGTGTCTTTTAATTTCATGGCTGCAGTCACCATCTGCAGTAATTTTGGA
>SJYX01005819.1:112717-123558 GCA_006410675.1 Oreotragus oreotragus | reverse complement strand
GACATATAGCAATCCTAAACCTAGGTAGATTGGATATTCATCCCCCCCCCAACGGAGTAGAAAATTTGCTAAAGAGAACATAAACTGAAAATGTCTAATTTATGTTGACATTTCTTGGAAGACAGAACATAAGAACAAATTATGACTCAATGGTAATCAATGATCAAATACTCAAATTCCATTTGCCTACCGATCTCAGTATCTTGATGCAAGCTGAGTATTCCAGAATACGATATAAAGTTGGATAGTGGAAGGAAAGTATAAATACTTCAGCTTTCTTGGTTTAGCTTCATTTGATGAAAATACTTTTTTCACCATCAAATTTAGCTTAATGCAAAAATTAAATTTTGCTATCTAAAAATATAGAACATAATATTTTTCTGTGGAACTGAGATTATGGCTCATAATAAAATACTCAGCCAGAATGTATTCACCTGAAACTCTGAGTATGGATCAATATTAGGCCAGAGTCACATTGAAGAAAAAGAAGAAAATGTGACCTAGCTCTGTTATGAATAGTATGCATCCATTAGTTTTAATTTATATAGCTTCCCTGGTGGCTCAGACAGTAAAGAATCTGCCTGCAATACGAGAGACCTGTATTTGAGCCCTGGGTCAGGAAGATATCTTGGAGAAGAAGAGGGCAACCCATTCCGATATTCTTGCCTTGAGAATGCTATTGACAGAGGAATTTGGTGGGCTACAGTCCATGGGGTCATAAATAGTCAGACATGGCTTTCACTTTTATATGTCAATGAATATAAAATGGCCATTAGAAATGGAGTATAAACATTGTATGTTGAAACACATGTTTGATTGACAAATTTACTATTTTTAGCTTTTACTACTGTCCATTGGTCATAACTATATATGATATGCATCATTTCAAGTGTATAAAATCAAACCAGTTGACTGACCAAGGAGAATAAAGAAACCATGGTCATTGGTTTTCCACATTCTTAACAGGATAACAGACTGGTTTCAAATAGGAAAAGAAGTATATCAAGGCTATATATTGTTACTTATTTGACTTATAGGCAGAGTACATCATGAGAAATTCTGGGCTAGAAGAAGCACAAGCTGAAATCAAGATTGCTAGGAGAAATATCAAAAGCCTCAGATATGCAGATGAAACCACCCTTATGACAGAAAGTGAAGAATTAAAGAGCCTCTTGATGAAAGTGAAAGAGGTGAGTGGAAAAGTTGGCTTAAAGCTCAACATAAAGAAAACTAAGATAATGGCATCTGGTCCCGTCACTTCATGGCAAATAGATAGGGAAACAGTGGCTGACTTTAATTTTGGGGGCTCCAAAAACACTGCAAATGGTGACTGCAGCCGGTGACTGCAGCCATGAAATTAAAAGACTCATGCTCTTTGGAAAGAAAGTTATGACCAAACTAGTTCTGTTCAGTTCAATTCAGTTCAGTTGCTCAGTCAAGTCCAACTCTTTGCAACTCCATGAATTGCAGCATGCCAGGCTGACCTATCCATCACCAACTCCCGGAGTTTACCCAAACTCATGTCCATTGAGTCAGTGATGCCATCCAGCCATCTCCTTCTCTGTCATCCCCTTCTCCTCGTGCCCCCAATCATTCCCAGCATCAGGGTCTTTTCAAATGAGTCAACTCTTCACATGAATTGGCAAATATATTGGACTTTCAGTTTCAGCATGAGTCCTTCCAATGAACACCCAGGACTGATCTCCTTTAAGATGGACTGGTTGGATCTCCTTGCAGTACAAGGGACTCTCAAGAGACTTTTCCAACACCACAGTTCAAAAGCATCAATTCTTCGGCGCTCAGCTTTCTTCACAGTCCAACTTTCACATCCATAGAGGACAACTGGAAAAACCATAGCCTTGACTAGACAGAACTTTGTTGGCAAAGTAATGTCTGCTTTTTAATATGCTATCTAGGTTGGTCATAACATTCTTTCCAAGGAGTAAGCGTCTTTTAATTTTATGGCTGCAATCACCACCTGCAGTGATTCTTGGCCCAGAAAAATAAAGTCTGACACTGTTTCCACTGTTTCCCCATCTATTTCCCATGAAGTGATGGGACCAGATGCCATGATCTTAGTTATCAGAATCTTCAGCTTTAACCCAACTTTTTCATTCTCTTCTTTCACTTTCATCAAGGAGCTTCTTAGTTCCTCTTCACGTTCTGCCATAAGGGTAGTGTCATCTGCGTATCTGAGGTTATTGATATTTCTCCCAGCAATCTGGATTCCAACTTGTGCTTCTTCCAGCCCAGGGTTCCTCATGATGTACTGTGTATATAAGTTAAATAAGCAGGGTGACAATATACAGCCTTGACGTACTCCATCTCCCATTTGGAGCCAGTCTGTTGTACCTTGTCCAGTTCTAACTGTTGCTTCCTGACCTGCGTATAGGTTTCTCAACAGGCAGGTCAGGTGGTCTGGTGTTCCCATCTCTTTCAGAATTTTCCACAGTTTATTGTGATCCTCTGACTTTTCTAAAACTAGCTTGTACATCTGGAAGTTCACAGTTCATGTATTGCTGAAGCCTGGCTTGGAGAATTTTGAGCATTACTTTACTAGCGTGTGAGATGAGTGCAATTGTGTGGTAGTTTGAGCATTCTTTGGCATTGTCTTTCTTTGGAATTGGAATGAAAACTAACCTTTTCCAGTCCTGTGGCCACTGCTGAGTTTTCCAAATTTGCTGGCATATTGAGTGCAGCACTTTCACAGCACCATCTTTCAGGATTTGAAATAGCTCAACTGGAATTCCATCATCTCCACTGGCTTTGTTCGTAGTGATGCTTTCTAAGGCCCACTTCACATTCCAAGATGTCTGGCTCTGGGTGAGTGATCACACCATCGTGATTATCTGGGTAGTGAAGATCTTTTTTGTAGAGTTCTTCTGTGTATTCTTGCCACCTCTTCTTAATATCTTCTGCCTCTGTTAGGTCCATACCATTTCTGTCCATTATCAAGCCCATCTTTGCATTAAATGTTCCCTTGGTATCTCTAATTTTCTTGAAGAGATCTCTAGTCTTTCCCATTCTGTTCTTTTCCTCTATTTTTTTGCATTGCTCGCTGAGAAAGACTTTCTTATCTCTTTGCTATTCTTTGGAACTCCGCATTCATATGCTTATATCTTTCTTTTTCTCCTTTGTTTTTCGCTTGTCTTCTTTTTACAGCTATTTGTACGACCTCCTCAGACAGCCATTTTGCTTTTGTGCATTTCTTTTCCATGGGGATGATCTTGATCCTTGTCTCCTGTATAATGTCATGAACCTCATTCCATCAATCATCAGGCACTCTATCTATCAGATCTAGGCCCTTACATATATTTCTCACTTCCACTGTCTAATCATAAGGGATTTGATTTAGGTCATACCTGAATGGTGGTGGTTTTCCCTGCTTTCTTCAATTTAAGCCTGAATTTGGCAATAAGGAGCTCGTGATCTGAGCCACAGTCAGCTCCCGGTCTTGGTTTTGCTGACTCATAGATCTAGGCCCTTACATATATTTCTCACTTCCACTGTCTAATCATAAGGGATTTGATTTAGGTCATACCTGAATGGTGGTGGTTTTCCCTGCTTTCTTCAATTTAAGCCTGAATTTGGCAATAAGGAGCTCGTGATCTGAGCCACAGTCAGCTCCCGGTCTTGGTTTTGCTGACTCAATAGAGCTTCTCCATCTTTGGCTGCATAGAATGTAATCAATCTGATTTCAGTGTTGACCATCTGGTGATGTCCATGTGAAGAGTCTTCTCTTGTGTTGTTGGAAGAAGGTGTTTGTTATGACCAGTGTGTTCTCTTGGCAAAATTCTATTAGCCTTTGCTCTGCTTCATTCTGTACTCCAAGGCCAAATTTGCCTATTACGCCAGGTGTTTCTTGACTTCCGACTTTTGCATTCCAGTCCCCTATAATGAAAAGGACATCTTTTTTGGGTGTTAGTTCTAAAAGGTCTTGTAGGTCTCCATATAACCATTCAACTTCAACTTCTTCAGTATTACTGGTCAGGACATAGACTTGGATTACTGTAATATCAAATGGCTTGCCTTGGAAATGAACAGAGATCATTCTGCTGATTTTGAGACCGCATCCAAGTACTGCATTTTGGAATGTTTTGTTGACCATGATGGCTACTAAGGGATCCATTTCTTCTAAGGGATTCCTGACCACAGTAGTATAGATAATGGTCATCTGGGTTAAATTCACCCATTCCAGTCCATTTTAATACGCTGATTCCTAGAATATCGACATTTATTCTTGCCATCTCCTGTTTGACCACTTCCAATTTGCCTTGATTCATGGACCTAATATTCCAGGTTCCTATGTAATATTGCTCTTTACAGCATTGGACCTTGCTTCTATCACCAGTCACATCCACAACCAGGTATTGTTTTTTCTTTGGCTCCATCCCTTCATTCCTTCTGGAGTTATTTCTCCACTGATCTCCAGTAGCATATTGGGCACTTACCAACCTGGGGAGTTTCTCTTTCAGTATCCCATCAATTTGCCTTTTCATACTGTTCATGGGATCCTCAAGGCAAGAATACTGAAGTGGTTTGCCATTCTCTTCTCCAGTGGGCCACATTCTGTCAGACCTCTCCAGCATGACCTGTTCATCTTGGGTGGCCCCACATAACATGGCTTAGTTTCACTGAATTAGACTAGGCTGTGGTCCGTATGATCAGACTGGCTAGTTTTCTGTGATTATGGTTTCAGTGTGTCTGCCCTCTGATGTCCTCTTGCAACACCTACCGTCTTCCTTGGGGTTCTCTTACCTTAGACATGGGATATCTCTTCATGGCTGTGCCTTACCTTGAACGAGGGGTATCTTCTCATGGTCACCCCTCCTGACCTGGGGTATCTTCTCATGGCCACCCCTCCTGACCTTGAACGTGGAATAACCTTTCTTGGCCTTCCTGTGCCAATGCAGCCGCTGCTCCTTTGATGTGGGGTTGCTCTTCTCGGCTGCTGCCCCTGACTTCGGGCATGGGGTAGCTTCTTTTGGCCGCCACCCCTGATAGACAGCATATTAAAAAGCAGAGACAGTACTTTGTCAACAAAGTCTGTTCGGTCAAGGCTATGGTTTTTCCAGCAGTCATTTATGGATGTGTAAGTTGGACTGTATAGAAAGCTGAGCACTGAAGAATCGATTCTTTTGAACTGTGGTTTTGGATAAGACTCTTGAGAGTCCCTTGGACTGCAAGGAGATCCAACCAGTCCATCCTAAAAGAGATCAGTCCTGGGTGTTCATTGGAAGGACTCATGCTGAAACTGAAACTCCAATACTTCAGCCATCTGATGCCGAGAGCTGACTCATTTGAAAAGACGCTGATACTGGGAAAGATTGAGGGTAGGAGAAGGAGCAACAGAGAATGAGATGGTTGGATGGCATCACCGACTCAATGGACATGAGTTTTGGTAAACTCCAGGAGTCGGTGATGGAGAGGGAGGCCTGGCGTGCTGTGGTTCATGAGGTCACAAAGAGTAGGACACAACTGAGAGACTAAACTGACTGAATACTCTTTTTACTAAAGAAGTATACGATATTATTTTTGGGGGCTCCAAAATCACTACAGATGGTGACTGCAGCCATGAAATTAAAAGACGCTCACTCCTTGGAAGAAAAGTTATGACCAACCTAGATAGTATATTCAAAAGCAGAGACATTATTTTGCCTACTAAGGTCTGTCTAGTCAAGGTTATGGTTTTTCCTATGGTCATGTATGGATGTGAGAGTTGGACTGTGAAGAAAGCTGAGCCCCGAAGAATTGATGCTTTTGAACTGTAGTGTTGGAGAAGACTCCTGAGAGTCCCTTGGACTGCAAGGAGATCCAACCAGTCCATTCTGAAGGAGACCAACCCTGGGATTTCTTTGGAAGGAATGATGCTAAAGTTGAAACTCCAGTACTTTGGCCACCTCATGAGAAGAGTTGATGCATTGGAAAAGACTCTGATGCTGGGAGGGATTGAGGGCAGGAGGAGAAGGGGACGACCGAGGATGAGATGGCTGGATGGCATCACAGACTCAATGGAAGTGAGTCTGAGTGAACTCCGGGGGATGGTGATGAACAGGGAGGCCTGGCGTGCTGCGATTCATGGGTTTGCAGAGTCGGACACGACTGAGCGACTGAACTGAACTGATACAATATTATGTTATATGATATTCACTTAATTTGTTATTGTTGTTTAGCTGCTAAATATATCTGATTCTTTTTGCAGCCCCATGGACTGTAACCTGCCAGGCTTCTCTGTCCATGGGATTTCCCAGGGAAGAATACTGGAGTGGGCTGCCATTTTTTTTTTTGCAGGGGATTGAACCTGTGTTTCCTGTTTGGAAGGAAGATTCTTTTACTGCTGAGCCACTAGGGAAATCCTCACTTAGTTTGGGGTTCTATAATTCCTGGTTTTAAACATCTCAACTATTATATGTTTCCAACATACTTGGAAAGCAATGAAATTCCTGTTTATGAATTTCTAAAATTTAGGGTGGCTTTTTACTTAGATATCATAAGATCTCTTTTCTCCTACTGTATTTGATCAAACTCTTAAAAAGACAAACTGTTGTGATATCCCAGAGCAGAACTCTGTTTTCTGTGCATCCATTTACCTGGGTTTTGTCTCAGTTTCCCAGTGAAAGCAGATTCTATTTGAAAATTGAAAACTACAAGGGAAATTTTATTAGGAATAATCCTTGCCAGAGCTTTTCCCTAGGATTTAGAGGTTCAAAATATTTACGCTTAGATTTGACTTGCAAAAAAAAAAAAAAAAGACTATCATAGAACCATGATGCAGTGAACAATGATGGGAGATTACAACTTCCTGATTCACCTGCAATAGCTATACTACCTTCAGCAGGATAGAAGATGGCATGATACTTCCACTTATAGAAAATAAAAGACTCCAGAGAAGAGTTGGTTTGCAGCTGTAATTTAGATTGCTGGTTATTCCCTGCAAGTTGCATCACAGTTCAGATTTTTTTTTTTTCCCAGCCCTAATTCCATTTTTTTTTTTGTCTTCTTATCAATCAGATTTCTCCTCTACTTACCAGCTCCAACACTTACCTTCTTTTCTTGTTCTCAGATGTTCTTATCTCAGTAGCCTTGTCAAGTCATCTTGTATGTGCTTAGAATTAACTCAACTTGTTTGTTTAGCTTCCTAATCTACTCACAACTTATTTTCCAAGTCAAAATTTAACCTTGCTCCCATAGACCTCTGCCATTCCTTTTACTGCCAATAAAATTCTCATTAAACCTTTAATTCAAATTATGCTCTTACTAGAATTTTGATTTCACATGTTTATTTCAACACCAGGACAATTAGTAGTCAAACTTTCTCAATGAACTTATTATCTTGTAATATTTACACATGTCTGTTAGAGCCTCCATACTGTTCTGTGTTTATGTTACTTCTAAATACACATACATATGCATAAAAATAAGAAGTGGGAACATTCAAAGGAAATTGCAACCCCTAAAACGGTAGGTAAATCAAGTTTATTGTATATTTTTTCTTAACTTACAGAATTTACTTTAGACCACTTTACTGGCTGCTTTTAAGCAATAACAGTTCAGTTGATAAATCCACATTAATAATATTTTTCTGGAGCATACTTAGGTCAGGCCACATAGAAGTATGCTAGCAGATTTATATTTAGATTGCTGTCATTCAACCTCTTTTTATATAATTGTCTAAAGCAACTCAAAATTTAATTTAAAGTATCAGATTAAAGCCTTTATTTCAACAGAATATTTTTCTTCTGTGGTTTAAATTCCTAATTATTTTCTTTCCCTGAGTTCCAAACTCACAAACATTGCTAAAGGCTGATATCTGATGGAGTCATTCCCTCATTATTTAAGATTGTTCATTAAAAATAACTCAAATAGGCTGATATGTAAGATAATTAATGGTTATTAAGTATCTATTGGGATTCCCTGGTAGCTCAGTTAGTAAAGAATCTGCCTGCAATGCAGGAGACCTTGATTTGATTCTTGGGTCAGGAAGATCCGCTGGAGAAGGGATAGGCTACCCACTCTAGTATTCTTGGGCTTCTCTAGATATTAACTTAAGAGATGAAGGATTTTTCAAACAATAGATCTTTTCTATGCTGGTCCACAGAAAAATATGCAAAGCTTATCGGTTTATTTTACAAAGACTGTACAACATAACAATACCTGCACGGACACACAAATTCCTGACCATTTATATATTTGACTGCAGAAGCAAATATCCTAATAAAATAGCATATTAATTCCAAAAATATGTTGAAAGAATAAGTAATAAGGATTAATTTAGAAATCCAAGGATTAAGAGCATAATAAGGAAATCTATTAGCCATTTAATGTGTTGACTGGATGAAAATTGCACAGTGTAAGAGCTGAGTTTAAGTTTTATTCAGGGAAGTTACTCAGGACTACAGCCTGGGAGACAGTCTTTCAATAGCTCTGGGGGAACTGCTCTGAAGAGCTGGGAGAGAAGCAAGTGTATATGATTTTTGGCTAGGAAATACATGCAGTCAACTTCAGCTATACAACTGAGTGAGTGAAGTTGCTCAGTTGTGTCAGACTCTGCGACCCCGTGGACTGTAGCCTACCAGGCTTCTCTGTCCATGGTTCTCCAGGCAAGAATACTGGAGTGTGTTACCATTTCCTTCTCCAGGGCATCTTCCCGACCCAGGGATCAAACCCAGGTCTCCCACATTGGAGGCAGATACTTTAACCTCTGAGTCACCAGGAAAGCATAAAAGACTACTATTAGTCACAAAAAAGCATATATCAAGTTGATAATTTTAGTTCTTTTCCATATATGAGAAGATGCACAAATCTGGGTTTATTAAAATTCTTCCTGAGTGTGTACATCTAACTGGATAAAGGGCCTGTTGTCCAAAGCACACATCTTGATATCATTTTAATTTCTTCTCAATATGCAATATCTGTCAGTGACTACAGTGGCTCACAACTTAATCCCTGTATAACTTAATGGTGAGCAAAGCTCTTTGCTCTTCTTGTTTACACTCTACATCCATTACTGAAGGAAAAAAAAATGAGATTATATAAATATGACTGAAAATATCTGAAAAATTTATAAGTCAATTCTGTTAAGAATTCTAAGCAGAAGGAAGTGACTTAAGTATGATGTTTAAATTCCTAACTTTAATATTGAGTTGAATAATAGATGGAGGAAATATTCTTTAAGAACATTTTAGGGAAAATAGATTTAAAAAAATAGATTGCTCATCTCAGATGCACTGGTTCCCTGTTTCAGCCAATTATGATTAAATCATGTGAATTAAAAATGTGAAATGCAAGTGAATTAAATTAAAACATTCATAAGTGATATCACCATACAATTTTGCATAATTTTAAAACTGAAAAAAATCAAAATACTTATTTCTCATAGTTTAGCAAACCTTATAAAACATAAATATTTTAAGGATTGTAACAGCTTAAAAAATACAAAATTATGGGTTAAGAATCAGTTGGAGACAGCTTAACCCTGTTCTCCTCTCAGGATATCAGTGGATTTTGGCCAAAGGATCAAGTAAGCTGTATTCTCCTATGTTGTCTTTTTTAGGGAATATTGTGCCTCAAATTCCACTTAGCTCCAAGGAGCTGAAACAGCCCTTTGCCACAATGCTGTCACTAAAGCTCTCTTGCAATATGGCTTCTTACTTTTTTAAAATTAAATTTTTATTGAACTATAGTTGATTTGCAATGTTGGATTAGTTTCTGCTATACAGAGAAGTGATTCCACTTTATATATACATGCATATGTGTATATATACATATATATACATACAAACAGGGCAAAAACTAATGGAGTTTTGCCAAGAAAATGCACTGGTCATAGCAAATACCCTCTTCCAACAACACAAGAGAAGTCTCTACACATGGACATCACCAGATGGTCAATACCGAAATCAGATTGATTATATTCTTTGCAGCCAAAGATGGAGAAGCTCTATACAGTCAACAAAAACAAGACCAGGAGCTGACTGTGGCTCAGATCATGAACTCCTTATTACCAAATTCAGACTGAAATTGAAGAAAGTAGGGAAAACCACTAGACCATTCAGGTATGACCTAAATCAAATCCCTTATGATTATACAGTGGAAGTGAGAAATAGATTTAAGGGCCTAGATCTGATAGATAGAATACCTGATGAACTATGGAATGAGGTTCATGACATTGTACAGGAGACAGGGATCAAGACCATCCCCATGGAAAAGAAATGCAAACAAGCAAAATGGCTGTCTGGGGAGGCCTTATAAATAGCTATGAAAAGAAGAGAGGTGGAAAGCAAAGAAGAGAAGGAAAGATATAAGCATCTGAATGCAGAGTTCCAGAGAATAGCAAGAAGAGATAAGAAAGTCTTCTTCAGTAATCAATGCAAAGAAATAGAGGAAAAGAACAGAAAGGGAAAGACTAGAGATCTCTTCAAGAAAATTAGAGATATCAAGGGAACATTTCATGCAAAGATGGAGTCGATAAAGGACAGAAATGATATGGACCTAACAGAAGCAGAAGATATTAAGAAGAGGTGGCAAGAATACACGGAAGAGCTGTACAAAAAAAGATCTTCATGACCCAGATAATCATGATGATGTGATAACTAATCTAGAGCCAGACATCCTGGAATGTGAAGTCAAGTGGGCCTTGGAAAGCATCTCTATGAGCAAAGCTAGTGGAGGTGATGGAATTCCAGTTGAGCTGTTTCAAATCCTGAAAAACAATGCTGTGAAAGTGCTGCACTCAATATGCCAGCAAATTTGGAAAACTCGGCAGTGGCCACAAGACTGCAAAAGGTTAGTTTTTATTCCAATCCCAAAGAAAGGCAATGCCAAAGAATGCTCAAACTACC
>SJYX01005819.1:90446-112071 GCA_006410675.1 Oreotragus oreotragus | reverse complement strand
AACAAAATAGAAAGCCCAGAGATAAATCCACACACATATGGACACCTTATCTTTGACAAAGGAGGCAAGAATATACAATGGAGTAAAGACAATCTCTTTAACAAGTGGTGCTGGGAAAACTGGTCAACCACTTGTAAAAGAATGAAACTAGATCACTTTCTAACTCCACACACAAAAATAAACTCAAAATGGATTAAAGATCTAAATGTAAGACCAGAAACTATAAAACTCCTAGAGGAGAACATAGGCAAAACATTCCTTTACTTCTTAAATGGTTAATGGATTCTAGTATATTTTTGGTTCAAATAGTGTGGTGACAAGTTTATGGAAGTTTGGCAAATGTCCATAGCCATCTGATAGTTACCTTTAGTATAATTGATATGGACCAACATATGGTAAAAAACAGCTACCTACACATGATGATCTGGATGGACACAAGGTGCAAAATTTCTAATTATTCTATTTGCAAAGAATACATAGAAGTAACCGTAGAGCAAAAGAGAAGGAAGGGTCTTCTATGATGTGTTACAAAGTACATACCCACTTGCCATATATTGTACTTTTGTTTATTCATTTCACTCGTACAGAATGACCTTCCTCAATTTTGCTGCTTAAGAAAATCCTCTTGAAGTTTCAAAGCTCATTTCACATGCCATCTTCCTCACTGAATAACTGAAGTTACGAGCTCTTTGAAGGTGAGACTCACTCATTCGTATAATTGTGTTCCCAGTGGATAGCATAGCAAACACTTAGTATGTATTTGTTTCATGATTCAGTGAGACATTCTTGAATTTTTGTCTTAATTATTTTTCTGGTCCATCTACTGCCACAGTAAGTTTCTGATAACAAATGAGATAAAATTTTCACTCTCTTTTATATATTAATATTTTCTCCCTTTTATCCCAAACCATTCAATGAAAAAATATGAAGTGGCATTGTTTCAATGTCTTTCAAATTCTTTATGTAAACACTAACTATGGCATACATATACACCTGTGCATGCAAACAGAAGTAACTTCTTATAACTAAATATCTACTTTGTCCGAGTGAAGCTTCTATTAAAAGCTGAAAGCTCTAACAAGTTGGTTGTCTGATCCTGAAGGTATGCTTTCCTCAGAATATCATGCTGCCTCTACCTATATGTTATTAATTTCTTATTGTAGAAAATAGCCCACAAGTTTTGAAGATGAGAACAAAGATGTCTATGCAATTAATTCATATAGAAAACTAATTATAGTGTGCTTCTCCCACCCAAGGAAATCTATTTGCTTCTCTATTTTCATATGTAGGTCATTATAGAGAACTTGATATATGTTCCATATGATTTCTGTGAAATGTTTACAAAGATCAGAAAAAAATTTGCACTGATAAATTATTTGCTTCAGCATTAGATATAGTAATAAAAATACTCAGAACTATACTAACACATATCTTTTTAATAACCTAAAAGAACTAATGCTTAAAGTAGGTATTTTGTACTTTTCCATGTATCTATTTTTAGCCAATGATACTTTATCATCCCCAGAAGTGTATGTTCCATGAATGTCAAGACTTTAGCAAAGACTTGCAAAAACAACCTTTGTTTTCTATACAGTAGCATGCTATCCACCACTTATTGCCTATGTGAACTTTAAAAATTTATCTTCTCTAAGCTCTAGTTTCCTCAGTTCTAAAATGAGGATAACAATGAATGAATTGCTTGAATGTAATTATTATTAAGTAAAGTATCTAAAGTGTTTGGAACAGAGATGACATTTAACTATTATTTTTAAAATAGATTAAATTAAAATAGATGAACTTTTAATGCTTCCCACTTCTCTGTGTAGTGGATCCCTGTATATCAGAATCAGGAGAGATGTTAGTAATGACTATCTGCAATTAGATAACCCTTGTAAGAACATGCATGAGTGCAGAAAATTTTGTCAAACATAAAATTCAAAACTTTGTTTCATTTTGATAAACATTGCTTCCAATAGGAAATGCATATTTAAAATAATTCACAGGAGACTATATGGTTTTAAAGATACATTCTCCACCTTTCTGTCCTGAAAGAGAATGACCAGGAAATTTTAAAGTATGTATTTTCCTCTGAGTTTCAAAGATTATTTTTCATGTTGATTTTAGGCTCTGTAAAATTTTGATAACAGTCTGTTAGAGTTGATGTGTTTACAATGATTTTTCCATTGAGTAAAGTACATACATATTGTGTGAAGTGAGGGTCTTAAAATACACCTCAGTGCATTTTTGAACAAATTATTGCTATTTGAGGGTAAAAAAAAAAAAAAAAAACCTAAAATGAGTTAAAGACTTGCCTCACCTGAACACTGAAAATGCTTCCTCTTTTTGAAATTCTTTTTGAAATTCTTCAATACCCTATGAATATGTGGATTTTTCAGTGGAAGGACAAATGTCTTACAAATATGAAGAAATATTAAAGATCATATTAACCTTTAAAATGCATGAAAAAAACTCAAATTTTAAACACTGATTGCTTTTAGAATATAATCTTTCAAGAATGATGNAGATAATTATATAATGAACATTAGGAAAATTTGGAGTTGAGTTTATATATATATATATGTATTCTTCAATACCCTATGAATATGTGGATTTTTCAGTGGAAGGACAAATGTCTTACAAATATGAAGAAATATTAAAGATCATATTAACCTTTAAAATGCATGAAAAAAACTCAAATTTTAAACACTGATTGCTTTTAGAATATAATCTTTCAAGAATGATGACAAAATATTTCTTATACATCTCATATATACAGTTGCATTTTTACTGTTGATTTTCCTTAAAAATTTAATGAGTAAGAGGGATTATTACCTACATATATATAGAAATAAACCAAAGGGTATATAGGGTGCAGGGACCATTGTTTAAAAATCAAGAGAGGAAATAAGAGGGATAAAAATGTCAATACTATCAAGACCCATAATTTGGAGCCTGTGAGAACAAGCTTCTCAGAGCACACAAAAGAGACAAAGCTTTTGTTCAAGAAGAGCTAAAGATATCAATCTTATCCTGTAGCCAGCACTTTCTCTGTAATGTGTAGGAGTACATAAGATTTTAAAATCATTTAAGCAATGCAAATGTAAAGTGTCCTTTTGGAATTCTAGGAAAGTATTCTTCCTGATGTGCACTGTAAGATTACTTCATTCATTATCATTCAGTGACTATATATATATCTTTCACACAAAATCCTTATGGGGATGTTAAACTGAAAACCATCTTGGTAATATCATATGAATCCATTAACATCAGAGAAATCTGTGCTGATACATTTTATTTCATTTTATTTTGCTTTACTTCTATATCCATCTTCAATGATAGTCTTTTTCCTATGAATCACTTCACACTGGAGCTCTGGGATTTTGTTATCCTATTCTTGTAATTCTCTAATCTACTTATAGAACTTCGACATTATCAGGAACAATTTATTTTATCTTAAAACAGACTTAGTACTGTTTATATGGACTTTAATATTCCCAATTGAAAAAGCATTTTCTCTAGGTTGACAATAATTGATATTTGGTTATTACTGATATTCTCAAGTTTTCAATTATTTTATTTACATAATCTATTCAAGAATCTCATTCTTGAAAGTCCACATTATTTAAAAGACTAAACTTAGCTTTTAGTATATTTCCATTGAAGATCATAAAAAGAGTAAAAAACAAATCAAGTGAAGAATTCATAGGAAATATAAAGTATTAACAACACATTTCTTAAGTGAAGCCCTCTTTTTATCTTTTTATTAATATTTTTCTTTAGACCCTCTGTATCATGTTTAGCATATGAAAATATGTTTGGATATTTAAGATAACTTCATCATTAAAATATTACCATAAAGTTTTCATGTTTTTATCATCATTATTCTTGAGGAACTCACTTTGTAAATTACTATTTTAAACTAACTCCTGGGAAACTTAAAACATTTTGGCTTATTACTCTAATTAGTGATTTTCTTATATACTACATTATTTTCTGACATATTACAAAATATAACAAAAACAAGAAAATAAATCTTCAGACTTCAGGAGGTCCTGACAGACTTTCCAACACAAATACATACTTAAAAAAAATAATAATCTTTTCCTATAAAGGGAAACCAAACCTAAACAATCAGGGAAGAAAAAAAAAAAGAGAGAGAGAGAGAATAAGCCATCTTTCTCTATGGAAAATAAAATAAAAGTATCAATTCCTACATTGATAATGATAGGTAGAACTAATTAAACAGTGATTCTTAGATTGTTTCTTCAGATTTTAATAAACGTTTATTATAGCCATTGTGTTAAGTGTTAAATTTGAAACTAAACAGACATGATTTCCAACTTAAAAGTAATCAAACTATAATTGGCGATGCAACTAACAATCTATTGCTATAAATTCCAATATAAAATGTTCAAGATTCTGTATGAGCATGACAGTGGGCATTTAGTCCACAGATAAGGGATTGAATGAGGTTCAAAGGGTAAGTAATTGGCAAAGTGGTAAGGGTTCCAGGGATGGAAAAAGAAAAGAAAAGATTGCACAAGGAGAAAAACACATATAAGATGTGAGAAGTCCTCTGAAGTTTTGGGATTTTATCCATTTACTAGCTAGCAAGTTAGCGTACAGTGGTATAAGAAATGCCTTTAACAAATAGAAGGCATGCAAGTCCTGGATCAGGAACAAAAGACATTATTACTTCAAGGCAACAGAGTAGCCTCTCTGTTTTCATTTTCAACTTACTGCCTAAAGTCCATGGTGGTGGGAGGGGAGGTGCCTAGACTGGGCCCCAGGGATGCTGTTCACACAATACGTTTGAATGATGGCTGGGGAAGCAGAGTTTATGAAACTTAATTCTTATAAAGGATTGCAAACAATCTGTCCAACCGTTTCCTCATAGAGAGAGAAATATCATATTTATTATACTGGACAGAAAAATGGAAGTGTCTTCTGCTCTGGAAGCAGACACTCTAATCTAGCTCCTAAGTCTGTTCACCACTCAGTCTTCAGGAGTTAGTCTTACACAAAAGATTAAAAAGAGAAAAAAAGAAAAGAAAAATGAAAGTACCTCTGTTTGCAAGGCATGTAGAAACAGAGAAACCATGGTTGGGTATGATTTATACGATATCAGAAATGTCTTTTCCCTGAAATAATTCATACATGAATGTAATTAAATGTATCTCTTTGGGCTAGAGTCTGGAGAATAGTACTCTGATGACTGTCCCCAATTCTTCCACTGTTAGGATCGATCAGTTGAGGATCTGGATTCCTCCTGAGAAACATTTTTATAATTTACACTTCCCAGGAAATCATCTTCTTTCAATGAGATATTAAAACTTATTTGCCTAAGATTTTGTAAAATTTCCTGTAAGTATTACTCCCGTTACACTTCAAATTTTCAGTGTTTATCTCTAACTCCTTTCCTTCCCATTAGGTTTTGAATATTTTATTTCAATTTTTGTAAAAATCTTTTGAAGTTTAGGATCGATCAGTTGAGGATCTGGATTCCTCCTGAGAAACATTTTTATAATTTACACTTCCCAGGAAATCATCTTCTTTCAATGAGATATTAAAACTTATTTGCCTAAGATTTTGTAAAATTTCCTGTAAGTATTACTCCCGTTACACTTCAAATTTTCAGTGTTTATCTCTAACTCCTTTCCTTCCCATTAGGTTTTGAATATTTTATTTCAATTTTTGTAAAAATCTTTTGAAGTTTTAAAGCAGTTCTGATCCCCCTTATTTTTCAAGTAATATTATCTGACTTTATTTTTATTATTTCATCATTTTACTCATTGTTCAAACTGTGTGATTTAGATACTTAATTTATTTATCACCAGTGATCCTTTCTGTTTCTTATATCTCTAAATGACCCCATTGTGGTAGTTTTTGTTTTGTTTTTCCTAATTGGGATTTGAACTTTCTCTTTCTATTTCAAAAAAACCTCCTCAATCACCATTAATCTCTCCTACTGTTGTTTTATTTCTTTTTTCTCTTTTATAAGCAATTCAAGCTAAAGTGGTATATACTTAATGTTTATTTTTCCACATTTTTAGTTCAAATACTTGCTTTCCAATCTGATTTTTTTCTATACTAGCCTATACATTCAATGTAAATTTACCCTATCTGTACTAACACTTCTTTTTTCAGATCATTTGACCTGGCCTCCAACTCTGGAGATTCTTCTCAATGAGTTACTATTTCTAGGCAAAGTCATTCACTTCTTGATGGTGCCAAGATTCTAAAATCAATCCTAGGCTTCTGAACTCTGATTACATATTGATACAATCAACCAGTAATTTAAAATTTCCACTTGATGACTCAATAAATATATGAGTCAACTATCCAAAATGACTTATTACTTCTATTAGCCTTGAAACTCCAAATTTCCCCCTTCTTTTGTGTTTTCTATCTCAAAATAGGTAACAACCAAACATCCACTGAATTTCCAGGTAACAAATATAGGAAATTCTAATAATATTTTTGCTTACTGCAACTAGCATTCCCCACATATCACTATATTTTATATATCTTGTCAATTTTAATTTCCTGATTTCAATTATCTTTATCAGTTTTCATAAGATTTGGATAGCCAAATCATGATCTTCAAACAGAAATAATGCAATTTCTTCCTTGGCTATTTTCATTTAAAATTGGTCTATATTCCATTTCCTATGTTTCAGAAGTGTGATCATTTTAAAATGTATAGCTCATTATCAATGAGTTCCACATTGTTTAAATATTTTATGAATGAAGAAACTGAATATTTTCATCCAGTTTTTGTTTTGTTTCTTGGAACAGTATCTAATAAATATGCTGGGGCTGTTTTTCAGTTGAATTTCTACATATTTTCAGTATATCAGTACTATTCAATTCACTGGTTATAAATGCAAATAAACCATGGGTCCAGTTTGCAAATAAGTCTCCATGTTTAGCAGATAAGTAACACTGAACTTGTAGATATTGCTTGCTTACAAGAAAGATTGGGCAAATATCTTTGTTGAATGGTGTCATATGGTAACCTCCTCATTCAAGGTCTAGTCAACTACTCTATGCAACTCCTAAATAATTTCTGTTCATTAATGACTTAGACTGAGACACACAGTCTTCTTAGTTTAGTTTTCTCTTGGAATTATTCTAAGGTGGGTAATTTATGAAGAATAAAATTTCATGGGCAAAAGTTGTCTACTTCTTTGACTTAATATCTTCTCTGGCATTTGAACAAAGCTAGTGGAGGTGATAGGATTCCAGATGAATTATTTAAAACCCTAAAAGATGATACTGTGAAAGTGCTGAACTCAATATGCCAGCAAATATGGAAAACTCAGCAGTGACCACAGGACTGGAAAAGGTCAGTTTTCTTTCCAATGCCAAAGAATGCTCAAACTATTGCACAATTGCACTCATTTCACATGCTAGTAAAATAATGCCCAAAATTCTTGAGCAAGGCTTCAGCAGTACATGATACAAGAACTTTCAGATGTTCAAGCTGGATTTAGAAAAGGCAGAGGAACCAGTGATCAAATTGACAGCATCTATTGGATCACTGAAAAAGCAAGAGAATTCCAGAAAAAAAAAAATCTACTGATGCTTTATTGATTACATCAAAGCTTTTTATTGTGTAGATCAAAACAAACTGTGGAAAATTCTTAAAGAGATGGGAATACCAGACCACCTGACTTGCTTCCTGAGAAATCTGTATGCAGGTCAAGAAACAACAGTTAGAACCAGTCATGGAGAAACAGACTGGTTCCGAATAGAAAAAGGAGTACATCAAGGCTGTATATTGTCACCCTGCTTATTTAACTTATATGCAGAGTACATCATATAAATTGCCAGGCTGGAAGAAAAACAAGCTGGAATTAAGATTGCTGGGGAAATATTAATAACCTTAGATATGCAGATGACACCTCCCTTATGGCAGAAAGAGAAGAGGAGAGCCTTTTGATGAAAGAGGAGAGTGAAAAAGTTGGCTTGTCTCAACATTTCAAAAAACTGAGATCATGTCATCTGGTCCCATCACTTCATGGCAAAATAGATGGGAAAACAGTGGAAATAGTGAGAAACTTTACTTTCTTGGGCTCTAAAATTACTGCAGATGGTGACTGCAGCCATGAAGTTAAAAGACATTTGCTCCTTGGATGAAAAGCTATGACCAAACTAGACAGTGTATTAAAAAGCAGAGACACTGCTTTTCCAACAAAAGCTCATCTAATCAAAACTATCATTTTTCAATAGTCGTGTAAGAATGCAAGAGTTGTATCATAAAGAAAGGTGAGTGCCAAAGAATTGATGTTTTTGAACTGTGGTGTTGGAGAAGACTCTTGACAGTCCCTTGGGCTGCAAGGAGATCAAACCAGTTAATTCTAAAGGAAATCAACCCTGAATATTCATTGGAAGGACTGATTATGGAAAAACCAAAACAAACTTTATGGCCAACCCAATAATTTGAATTTCTAAAAAGATCTGACATTATATGGAGGAACCATACTTGGAAAACCACTGGTTTAAATTGGATGCACAAAATTTTAGAACTGCAGTAAGATATTATAGTTTCCCAACCTTCTATTTTGGTAGGAAAAGCATGTCAATATTTATTGGAAATTCAGCTTCACTGCCAATAAGATCTTCATCTAGGATTCTTAATTTAAGTCACCAATAATCTGATGGTACTAGAAATATATGGAGGGGGTTCAATTTTCCAGAACTCCAGAGGAAATAATAAATCAACACTTTAATTTTAAATTTTCTGAAATGTATTAAGATACTCTATAGGTCATTCAGATACTACCCAACATATTCTTTCTAAAACATACATATTCATACACACACATACAAACACACACAAGCAGATTCATAAAATAAAAGTAATGCTGGTTATAAAACAGGATAGAGAGATTAGTTTTGGAGGGTTTCTAGTAATTCAAAATTGAATGATAAAATATAATCAACCAAAATTCATGAACAGATGGAGAAATATGGAATCACTTAACAGGATCATATAAAAACAACAATGAACACTAAGATGTTCTACTTAAACCACAGAAAATAAACATTGAGGGATAAACTGTTCAAATTATAGACAAAGATCATTAAGCTGATGGAAAACAAGCCTACATACATGCAGCCTAAAATATTTCTTATATATGAGAATACAGAGTTCAGTTCTCTTCAGTCGTTCAGTCATGTCTGACTCTGTAACCCCATGGACTAATGCATGCTAGGCCTCCGTGTCTATCACCAACTCCTGGAGTTTACCCAAACTCATGTCCATTGAGTCAGTGATGCCATCCAACCATCTCATCCTCTGTCGTCCCCTTCTCCTCCTGCCCTCAATCTTTCTCAGCATTAGGGTTTTTCAGATCTGTCAGTTCTTTGCATCAGGTGGCCAAAATATTGGAGTTTCAGTTTAGGCATCAGTTCCTCCAGTGAATATTCAGGACAGAGAATACAAAGAAGCCATGATTAAAATAATAGAAAAATGTCACATAAACAGTTTATTGTGATCCACACAGTCAAAGTCTTTGGCATAGTCAATAAAGCAGAAATAGATGTTTTTCTGGAACTCTCTTGCTTTTTCCATGATCCAGTGGATGTTGGTAATTTGATCTCTGGTTTCTCTGCCTTTTTGTAAACCAGCTTGAACATCAGGAAGTTCACAGTTCACGTATTTCTGAAGCCTGTCTTGGAGAATTTTGAGCATTACTTTACTAGCATGTGAGATGAGTGCAATTGTGCAGTAGTTTGAGCATTCTTTGGCATTGCCTTTCTTTGGGATTGAAATGAAAACTGACCTTTTCCAGTCCTGTGGCCACTGCTGAGTTTTCCAAATTTGCTGGCATATTGAGTGCAGCACTTTCACAGCATCGTCTTTCAGGATTTGAAACAGCTCAACTGGAATTCCATCACCTTCACTAGGTTTGTTCATAGCGATGCTTTCCAAGGCCCACTTGACTTCACATTCCAGGATGTATGGCTCTAGGTGAGTGATCACACCATCATGACTATGCCAAAGACTTTGACTCTATGGATGACAATAAACTGTGGAAAATTTTGAAAGAGATGGGAATATCAGACCACCTTACCTGCCTCTTGAGAAATCTGTATGCAGGTCAGGAAGCAGCAGTTAGAGCTGGACATGGAACAACAGATTGGCTCCAAATAGGAAAAAGAGTACGTCAAGGCTGTATATTGTCACCCTGCTTATTTAACTTATATGTACAGTACATCACGAGAAACACTGAGCTGGAAGAAGCACAAGCTGGGATCAAGACTGCAAGGAGAAATATCAATAACCTCAGATACGCAGATGACACCACCCTTTTGGCAGAAAGTGAAGAGGAACTGAAAAGCCTCTTGANTTGAGAAATCTGTATGCAGGTCAGGAAGCAACAATTAGAACTGGACATGGAACAACAGACTGGTTCCAAATAGGAAAAGGAGTACATCAAGGCTGTATATTGTCACCCTGCTTATTTAACTTATATGCAGAGTACATCATGAGAAATGCTGGACTGGAAGAAACACAAGCTGGAATCAAGATTGCTGGGAGAAATATCAATAACCTCAGATACGCAGATGACACCACCCTTTTGGCAGAAAGTGAAGAGGAACTGAAAAGCCTCTTGACGAAAGTGAAAGTGGAGAGTGAAAAAGTTGGCCTAAAGCTCAATATTCAGAAAACGAAGATCAAGGCATCTGGTTCCATCACTTCATGAGAAATAGATGAAGAAACAGTGGAAACAGTGTCAGACTTTATTTTTTGGGGCTCCAAAATCACTGCAGATGGTGACTGCAGCCATGAAATTAATAGACGCTTACTCCTTGGAAGAAAAGTTATGACCAACCTAGATAATATATTCAAAAGCAGAGAGATTACTTTACCAACAAATGTCCGTCTAGTCAAGGCTATGGTTTTTCCAGTGGTCATGTATGGATGTGAGATTTGGACTGTGTAGAAAGCTGAGTGTCGAAGAATTGCTGCTTTTAACTGTGGTGTTGGAGAAGACTCTTGAGAGTCCCTTAGACTGCAAGGAGATCCAACCAGTCCATTCTGAAGGAGATCAGCCCTGGGACTTCTTTGGAGGGAATGATGCTGAAGCTGAAACTCCAGTACTTTGGCCACCTCATGTGAGTTGACTCATTGGAAAAGACTTTGATGCTGGGAGGGATTGAGGATGAGATGGCTGGATGGCATCACTGACTCAATGGACGTGAATCTGAATTGAACTCCAGGAGTTGGTGATGGACAGGCAGAGGCCTGATGTGCTGCGATTCATGGGGTTGCAAAGAGTTCAGTCACGACTGAGTGACTGAACTGAACTGAAAAGGAAACAATTAGGAAAAAGTGCATTATACTGAATAAGCGAATATTTATCTGGAAGAAGGAAAATAACGAGTTTTTTAGGAATTAAAAAAATAACATATCATTGATTAAGCAGATTAAAATTTAAAGGAAAGAATTACAGGAGGCACTTAGGATCACTTCCATTAATTAGTAGAGAAAACATGTCTATAGATTTTTTAAATTGAAAGTAAAGTGATACTTCAGTTGGCTAAATTTTGGGAAATACATTTGAAAATTTTAAATATAACAGATTATATTCTGGAAAAATATAAGTTATTAAGACATATCCCAAATAAGAAAATTAAATTGTTTTATATTTATTAAGTAGGTTGAGTTTTATTGAGGTGACTTCCCTGGTGGCTCAGAGGTTAAAGCATCTGCCTCTAATGCGGGAGACCTGGGTTCGATCCCTGGGTCGGGAAGATCCCCTGGAGAAGGAAATGGCAACCGACTCCAGTACTATTGCCTGGAAAATCCCATGGACAGAAGAGCCTGGTAGGCTACAGTCCATGGGGTCACAAAGAGTCGGACACTACTGAGCGACTTCACTTTCACTTTGAGTTGTATTGAAAGCTTTTCACAGAGAAAACTGACAGCTTAGTAGTTTCATCAGTTAATTCTATTAAATATGTAAGAAAAAATAATGGTATTTACATAAGGAAGGGGCTTCCCAGATCACTTAGTGATATATAATCTGCCTGCCTAACAGGAGACATGGGTTCAATCCTTGTGTCTGGATGATCCCTTAGAGAAGGAAATAGCTACCCACTGATTCATGCTTGGAAAAACATAGAGGAACACAGAATGCTATAGTCCATGTAATCTCAAAGAGTCTAACACAAATTAGTGACTAAACCACCACCACCACCCCCACCTTACAGAAACCCTTGAGATTAGAAGATAAGGAAACATCCTTCATCTCTAATTATAAGGTCATCTTGCCTTAAGTGTTACAGACTCATTATATTTTCAAGTATTGAAACAGAAGTCTTAAAATAATAATAATGTGAATAACCAGTATGGTTAAAGATAATATGCCACTATCTAGATGCCCTCATTTTGAGAGCTCAATTGATTAGTCAATTAAATTTTATTATAATGACAGAAGACAGAAGTTAAATTATGTAATTACCATCTAGCTGTTGTTGTTCAATCTTTCAGTTGTGTCCCACTCTTTGAAACTCCACAGACTGAAGCTTGCCAGGCTTCCCTGTCCTATACCATCTTCCTGAGAATGCACAAACCCATGCCCATTGAGTCAGTGATACCATCCTATCATCTCATCCTCTGTCATCTCCTTCTCCTCCTGCCTTCTATCTTTTCCAGGATCAGGGTTCTTTATGGTCCAACTCTGGCATCTATACATGACTACTGGAAAAACCAAAGCTTTGACTATATGGAATATACTGCCTAGGTTTGCAATAGTATTTATTCCAAGGAACAAGTGTCTTTTAATTTCATGCTGGCAGTCACTGTCCACAGTGATTTTGGAGCCCAAGAAAATAAAGTCTTTCATTTTTTCCATTGTTTCACCATCTATTTGCCATGACATCATGGGACTGCATGCCATGATCTTTGTTTTTTGAATGTTGAGTTTTAAGCCAGCCTTTTCACTCTTCTCCTTTAGTTTCATCAAGAGGCTCTTTAGTTCTTCTTCACTTTTTGTCATAAGGATGTGTCAACTGTATATTGATATTATTATTTCTCCTCACAGTCTTAATTCCAGCTTATGTTTCATCCAGCCTGGTATTTCACATGCACTCTATATATAAGTTAAGTAGGATGACAATATACACCTTCACACGCTTTCCCGTCATAAGGGTGTGTCAACTGTATATTGACATTATTATTTCTACTCACAATCTTAATTCCAGCTTATGTTTCATCCAGCCCGGTATTTCACATGCACTCTATATATAAGTTAAGTAGGATGACAATATACACCTTCACACACTTTCCCAATTTTGAACCTGTCTGTTGTTCCATGTCTAGTTCTAACTGTTGTTTCTTGACCTGCATATAGGTTTCTCAGGTGGCAACTAAGATGGTCTGGAAGTTCCATATCTTGAAGAATTTTTCCCAGTTTGTTGTGATCCACACAGTCAAAGGCTGCATAGTCAATGAAGCAGATGTTTTTTCTGGAATTCTCTTGCTTTTTCAATGATCCTACAGATGTTGGGAACTTGATTTCTGGTTCCTCTGCCTTTGTTAAACCCAGCTTATACATCTGGAATTTCTCAGTTCACATTGTGATGAAGACTAGCTTGGAGGATTTTCAGCATGACATTGCTAGAATGTGAAATGAATGCAATTGTTAGGTAATTTGAGTGTTTTTTGATATTGCCCTTCTTTGAGATTGGAACAACAACTGACTTTTTCTAGTCCTGTGGCCATTGCTGAGCTTTCCAAAGTTACTGGCATATTGATTGCACTACTTTAACAGCATTATTTTTTAGGTTTTGAAACAGCTCAGCTAGAATTCGATCACCTCCACTAGCTTTGTTCATAGTGATGCTTCCTAAGGACAGTTGACTTCACACTCCAGGATGTCTGACTTTAGGTGAGTGATTACACCATTGTGGTTATCTGGAGTATTAAGGTCTTTTTTGTGTAGTTTCTCTATGTATTCTTGCCACCTTTTAAAATATCTTCTGCTTCTATAGGTCCATACGATTTCTGTAATTTATTGTGCCCATTTTTGCATGAAATGTCCCCTTAGTATTTCTAATTTTCATGAAGAGATCTCCAATCTCTCCCATTCTATTGTTTTCTTCTATTTATTTACATTGTTCACTTGGGAAGACTTCCTTACATCTCCTTACTATTCTTTGGAACTCTGCATTCAGATGGATATATCCTTCCTTTTCTCCTTTACTTTTAGCTTCTCTTCTTTTCTCAGCTATTTGTAAGGCTTCCTCAGACAACCATTTTGCCTTTTTTGCATTTATTTTTGGGAATGGTTTTGATCACTGCCTCTTGTACAGTGTTAGGAACTTCCATCCATAGTTCTTCAGCACTCTATCAGATCTAATCCATTGAATCTATTTGTCGCTTCCACTGTATAATTGCAAAGAATTTAATTTAGGTCATACATGAATAGCCTAGTGGTTTTCCTTATTTTGTTCAATTTCATTCTGAATTTTGTAATAAGTAATTAATGATCTGAGCCCAGTCAGCTCCAGGTCTTATTTTTGCTGACTGTATAGAGCTTCTCCATCTTCAGCTGCAAAGTTTATCATCAATCATATTTTAATATTGGCCATCTGGTTATGTCCATGTGTAGAGTCATCTCTTTTGTATCATCTTGGGAGATTCACAAAATATAACTGACAAAATTCAAAATCTATTTATCATATTTTTGAGCCAGTTAGAAATAAAGAGAATTTTTAAATTTGATAATAGTCATGGAAATAATAGGTTGAGTAATATGATGAAAGTTTATTGTTAAAAAGGTCTATAACTAGAATCTAGGCTATAAGAGAAAGTTGCATGCTTTTTACATTGATAAGGGGTTAACAATTGAGTTAGTCAAAAATAATAGTTTAAATTAAATGGAAATTCACTTATACAACTCTACTTTATATTTAAATACTGATATAGTTACAACTTATTTGAATAGATATGGTGAATATTATTAGGAACAGTATTTCTGAAAACAGTCAAATATTCAGGTTATTGGAATGTCAAGGTTAACCAAGAATAACGCTTTAACTGTTAACTCTATGAGTTAGCCCAGAAAATAGATAAATTAAAACATAAAACACTGGGGAAAGATATGGCTAGATTCTGAGATTTTAAACCAAACTGGAATCAATAGGCAACAGCTACCATGTAAATTAGTTAATCAAGATAGGTAGAGAGAGCAAGATACAGGTTATGTGAGAAGACAGGCAAAGGCAAGTCTAAGAACGTAGATCTTGGAATAAAGTTGATGTTAAACATGAAAGGTCCACAATTCCTTTGGATATTTATAAAGCTAACCCTCAAAGATATATTTTTATACTTTGATATTTTGCCAAAGGCAAAATGACATACTGAATAGCTTAATATTATATTAAACAAATACATCATTATGAGTATCTGAAAGCTCTTAAAAAAAAAAAAAACTGGAGATAATATCACAAACATTTTAAAGATATTAACATGCCATATTATCCAAGGGCAGTTGTTGAAAACACAAAGTCTAGAATAAGACATTTTATTGTTGTTGCTTAGATGCTCAGTCATGTCCAGCTCTTGTGATCCCATGGATTGTAGCCTACCGGTCCCCCCTGTTCATGGGATTTCCCAGGCAAAAATACTGGAATGGGTTGTCATTTCTTTTTCCAGGCAATCCTCCTTACCCAGGGATCAAACCCATGTCTCCTGCAAGTCTCCTGCATTGTACGTGGATTCTTTACTGCTGTGCAGTTGTTGAAAACACCAAATCTAGAATAAGACTATTTGATCTCAAGTCCCACCTGCTCAACTTGCTAATTTAATTCCTATGCTATAATTTTCCCAAATGTGGAATAGAGATAATAACAGTTCTAACTCCTAGAGTTGTTGTGAGGACTAAAGTATTTAAAACATGAAAACACTAGGAACAGTGCCTGGAGCATAAACATTCTTCAAGTGTTGGATGGATCTACTCAATATAAAAAGAAATTGCAATGAATATACTCATTTTTACTGATATGTGGCACTGAATATAGTTTCATAATCTAAGCTGAGTTGAAGATATTTATGAACTATGATTTTGTGTAGTAATTTTGTTAATTTTTAAATTATTTTTTGAATATACATATTTCATTTCCATACATCAAGTTAAATAGACCTGGTGCTGAAGGTAAGGAATAAAAAACTACTTTGCAATATTCAGCAAGATGATATATATTTAAATCAATTAATTTGGATTTAAAGTAATACAGGTAACACAAAAAAATTACCCATATTTAAAAATAGTCTATATTTTTAGTAATATTCAGTTCAGTTCAGTTCAGTCGCTCAGTCGTGTCTGACTCTTTGTGACCCCAGTTCAAAAGCATCAGTTCTTAGTAATATTACATTTTCTTAAATCATTTAATTTTGAATGTTGCAACACACAGTGTGCACATATTTAATTCAATGTAACTAATTTCTTGTTGTATATGTATGTGCTTCAAAAAAAAAAAGTTAACACTGATGTGGAAATATACTTCACCAATATGATTTTTTAAATTGGTTTTTATTAGTGGAAATTTTTACTTTGTACCAAAATTATAAAATAATAGTAAGTTTAAAATGAAAGATCTCATTTTATAACATACTGATTGAAATTAAGGAAAAAATCAAGGATTATGTATAAGTATATATAAAGATATAAAAACATACTTGAAAGTTATTAAATCATCTAATTATAAAAGTAGTTTATATCCAGTGTTTATAAAAACTTGACATCAAATATAAGCTTTAAATAAAAAGTGTAGTTCTACCCAAAGATTATTAATATTAAAATTTTGCATATCTTTCCATTTTGATAAAATACACACAATATATATAATATATCAATATCTTTATCTATGAAAAAATAATCATTTAAATAAAATATTTTTATGATTAAGATTGAGACACTGTATGTTTATATGTGTCTATTAATTTACCTTAACCAATGTAGGTAGACCATCTAGGAAAACATTATTATTTTTTATATATATTTTACTGAAATATAGTTGCTTTAAAATGTTTCAGGTGCACAGCAAGGTGATTCAGTTAAACATACACATGTATGTTATTTTTCTGATTATTTTCCATTGTAGGGTATTGCAAGATATTGACTAAAGTTCCTGTGCTATACAGTAAATTTTGTTGCTTGTTGTGTGTCTATTTTAAGTTAGAAATCTAAGATTCTATTCATATTGTCTAACAAGTGGAATCAAAATTTCCATGATTTTTTTAGCTAGTCAAGCATTCATAAGTTGTCTAAAATATATATTATATTTTACATGCTATATATGTATGTGTATAAAAAAGTTTTTCTTCTATACTTTGTAAAGCCTTAAGAAAGAGCATCTAAAAACATAAAAAGAAGAGATGGAGAAATGGTAAAACATAAAGTAAATGAAATGGAAGCACTGAATATGAAACAGAAAAACTGAAACAATATAAATAAAAGTAAAAGATTATCATATACACTAGTTGTTTTTAAACATGGCTTTTCATTGGAAACACATCTGGACCTTTGAAGAAGAAAAAGTGATACCTGAACATTTGTACTTTGCAAAAAATTCCAAGATAATTATCATATGAAAATGGATTTTAAAAACTGATTACAGGTTTTTCTATTAAATGGTACTTTTAGTGATATAGAATTCTATTATTTTCTGTTGATCAATCATGATACCATGGCATTAAGTGAATAATAGTTACATATTCACAATGGTAAAATATGTTTGTCAGATTTCACAATCAATACCCAGAAAAAAAACAAAAGATAATTACAACTGAAAGCCACAATAGAAACCTGATTAACCTAACAATATAAAATAATTATATATAATCTAGGGGATTAAATAGAGTAATGTGGTAAGTGGAAGTGCATACATGCACATGTTTTCATTTGCCCAACCACTATATGTATTTCTGTTGGTGAATTTAATCCCTTTACATTTAAGGTAATTATCAATATTTATGATCCTATTACCATTTTCTTAATTATTTTGCATTTATTTTGTTAGTCTTTTCCCTCTCTTGTGTTTCCTGCCTAGACAAGATTCTTTAGCATTTGTTTTAAAGCTGATTTGGTGGTGATGAATTCTCTTAACTTTTGCTTGTCTGGAAAGCTTTTGATTTTTCCATAACATCTGAAGGAGAGTCTTGCTGGGTCAAGTATTCTCGGTTGTATGCTCTTCCCTTTCACTGGCTTGTAGAGTTTGTTGAGAAATTAGCTGTTAATTTTATGGGAGTTCCCTTGTATGTTGTCATTTTTCCCTTGCTGCTTTTAATATTTTATCTTTGTATTTGATTTTTGTCAGTCGAATTACTGTATGTCTCAATATGTTTGTTCCTGGGGCTTCCTGGGACTCTCTGTGCTTCCAATATTTAGTTTACTGTTTCTTGTTGCAAGTTGGAGAACTTTTCAGCTATTATCTCTTCAAATATTTCCTCAGATCCTTCCTCTCTCGCCTCTCCTTCTGAGAACCCTATAATGAGAACGATGGTGTTTTTAACGTTGTCTCAGAGGTCTCTTAGGCAGTCTTCATTTTTTTCCCTATTTTTTCCTATATTCTCTTCTGCTGCAATGATTTCTACTATTCTCTCCTCCAAGTCATTTATTATGTTCTACTGCTTCAGTTATTCTGCTATTGATTCCTACTAATGTATTCCTTCTAATGTAATGTAAGTGTTGCGCTCAATATGCCAGCAAATTTGGAAAACTCAGCAGTGGCCACAGGACTGGAAAAGGTCATTTTTCATTTCAATCCCAAAGAAAGGCAATGCCAAAGAATGCTCAAACTACCACACGATTGCACTCATCTCACGGAGTAGCAAAGTTAGGCTCAAAATTCTCCAAGCCAGGCTTCAAAAGTATGTGAACTAAGAAATACCAGATATTCAAGCTGTATTTAGAAAAGGCAGAGGAACCAGAGATCAAATTGCCAACATCCATTTGGTCTTAGAAAAAGCCAAGAGAGTTCCAGAAAAAAAAAAAAAAATCTACTTCTGTTTTATTGACTGCACCAGTTTTTGACTGTGTGGATCACAACAAAGTGTGGAAAATTGTTCAGGAGATAGGAATACCAGACCATCTTACCTGCTTCCTGAGAAATATTTATGCAGGTCAAGAAGCAACAGGTAGAACCAGACATGGAACAACTGACTGCTTCAAAAATGAGAAAAGAGTATATCAAGGCTGTATATTGTCACCCTGCTTATTTAACTTATACGCAGAGTACATCATATGAAATGCTGGGCTGGATGAAGCACAAGCTGGAATCGAGATTGCCAGGAGAAATATAAATAACCTCAGATATGCAGATGACACCATCCTTATGGCAGAAAGCAAAGATGAACTAAAGAGCCTCTTGATGAAAGTGAAAGTGGAGAATGACAAGGCTGGTTTAAAACTCAACATTCAGAAAACTAAGATCATGGCATTTGGTCCCATCACTTCATGGCAAATAGATGGATAAATAAATAGTGGAAACAGTAACAGACTTTATTTTCTTGGGCTCCAAAATCACTGATGATGGTGATTGCAAGCCATGAAATTAAAAGATGCTTGCTCCTTGGAAGAAAAGCTATTACCAACCTAGACAGCATATTAAGAAGCAGAGACATTACTTTGCTGACAAAGGTCCATCTAATCAAAGCTATGATTTTCCCAGTAGTCAAGTATGGATGTGAGAGCTGGACCATAAAGAAGGTTGAGCACCAAAGAATTGGTTTTTGAGAAGATTCTTGAGAGTCACATGGACTGCAAGGATATCAAACCAGTCAATCTGAAAGGAAATCAGTTCTGAGTATTCATTGGAAAGACTAATGCTGAAGCTGAAGCTCCAGTGCTTTGGCCACCTGATGTGAAAAACTGACTCACTGGAAAGGACCCTGATGCTGGGACAGATTGAAGGCAGGAGAAAAAGGGGACAGGATGACAGAGGATGAGATAGTTGGATTTCATCACTGACTCAATGGATATGAGTTTGAGCAAGCTTTTGGATTTGGTGATGGACAGGGAAGACTGGTATGCTGCAGTGCATGGGGTCTCAAAGAGTTGGAAATGATTGAGCCACTGAACTGAACTGAATGTATTGTTCACCTCTGTTTTTTTTTTTTTTTTTTTTCCCTTCTAAGCCTTTGCTAAGTGTCTCTTGCATCTTCTCCATTCTGTTTCCAAGATCCTGGATCATCTTCACTATCATTATTATGAATTATTTTTCTGAAAGTGTGCCTATCTCCACTTTATTTAGTTGTTTTTCTGGGGTTTTATCTTGTTCCTTCATCTAGGACATAACTCTGCTTTTTCATACTGATTAATTTTCTGTACTGTGGTTTTTGCTCAAGCCACTGTGGAATTGTCCTTCTTCCTTTTTCTGTCTGCCTTCTGGGTGTTGGGGCTAAATGGCTTGTATAAGCTTCCTGATGAGAGGGACTGGAGGTGGGAAGAAAACTGGGTCCTGTTTTGGTGGACAGAGCCATGCTCAGTTAAGCTTTATTCCAATTATCTGATGATGGGTGGGATTGTACACCTTCCTATTAGTTGTTTGGCCTAAGGCAACCCAGCCCTGGAATCTAGGGGTCTCTGGTACTATTACATCAAGAGGCACCTTCCTGGACTGCTGCTGCCAGTGACCCTGTCCCTGTGGCAAGCCATTGCTGATCCAGGGCTCCACAAGAGACCCTCCAACACTAGTAGACAGGTCTGATTCAGTCTCTTGTGGGCATCACTGGCTCCTTTCCCCTGGATCTTCATGTGTGCAAGATTTTGTCTGTGCCCTCCAAAAGTGGAGTCTCTGTTTTCCCCTGTCCTGTGGTAGTCCTCTAATCAAATCCCATTGGCTTTCAAAGTCAGATTCCCTGAGGACCTGAGAGGGTAACAGGCAGGAAGGCCAGGGGTCTCCCAACGGAGGAAATAGCCTGCAAGTGTCAGACATTTTCTCTCTCTCAAGCGGCAGGAGAAGACAAACTAGCGATATTTTTTTCCTTCTCTATACAAATTTAAAGGAGGTTTCTCTTAAGATTCTGTGTTGCCATAATGATACCTGGTTTCACCTCAAGTTAACCAATGCCTTTTTCTTATGGAAATGTTTATCTTACGCTATGCTAATGTACTATGCATTTACCCCAAACTCTGTCTTCAAGTCGGTTCCGCCTTTTGGGCTCAACCTACTTGATAAACCAGTATGTTACACTCCGATATTGTTCCTCTAATCTATGTAAATGAAACTATTTGTATGGTGATCTGCCCTTCTTCAAGATTCAAGTTAATCATTTTATGGCCCAAGATCAACCATTTGGAGCCAAGGTTATCCCAAAATACTCTTATGGGTGTGGGGCCTGGTGCCATTCTAAGTTTTGAAACATTCCTTTCTTTCATTAACAGACTGCTGGTGACTATATAACATCCAGCTGAATACTAGCAGACGGGTACTCTTTCTGCCCCCTTCTGATGCCTATGTCAGAAGCTTTCTCTATCTCCTTTATACTTTAATAAAACTTTATGACACAAAAGCTCTGAGCGATCAAGCCTCGTCTCTGGCCCCGGATTGAATTCTTCTCCTCCGGAGGCCAAGAATCCCGGCATCGTAATTCAACAACCTTTCA
>SJYX01005819.1:57568-77847 GCA_006410675.1 Oreotragus oreotragus | reverse complement strand
CCACCCCACATCATCCCTCCGGATCATCCCCATACACCAGCCCCAAACATCCTGCATCAAACATAGGCTGGCGATTCGTTTCTTACATGATAGTATACATATTTCAATGCTATTCTCCCAAATCATCCCACCCTCTCCTTCTCCCTCTCCCTCAGAGTCCAAAAGTCTGCTCTACACATCTGTGTCTCTTTTGCTGTCTTGCATACAGGGGCCTATGATGTTTTTATTAGCATTTCTTTCTGCGGGACTTATGCTGTCACTTCCTCTCCTCTGTTAATTCAGGTAAAATCGCACTGCTGCTTTCTATCTTCTAAAAAATGTGTTGAATCACCTTTTCTACTGCTGTCTCTTCTCAAATTTCTGTGGAAAATCTTTAATTATTTTGCTGACATTTTAATTAGCTCTTTAGTGAGGAGAGGGATAGATAAATACATACACTCAGTTCTTACAGGCCTATTTATTACCTTAAAATGAAGAATGATACAATTTATCTGTGTCTTACTCATATGAGCAAAGCAAAATAAATTAGTACTTTTATGGAGAGCAGCTTCTGGAAAGATAGGAGCTAGACTGTATCCCCAGCACTCTAATTTTCCAGATTCAAAGAACAACTACATCTATTCTAGACAAAACAATTAGTGTGGTTAGGAGGAAATAAAGCAGCCCTGGGTGCTTCTGCAATTGTGAAGAAGAAAATCACTCTTGATTCTGTTTTCCTTTTGTGGCAAGCTACCAACCTGGAAACAGAGTGAGGATTATGAGGATCTGTCAGTCCCAAATATACTGATTTTGCAACCTCTGCAGCCTTTGTAGGCCAGTGGAGAAGTCTGGGTGAATCTGATTGAAATAGGCTCCAAATCAAGTGTTATAGGCACACCCAAAGATGAAATATGCTGTTAAAATGTAGAATTATTATCTATGAAACAGAGATTTGGAGCCTCCCAAATATCTATATATATGGGCTTCTCTGGTGGCTCGGATGGTAAAGAATCTGCTTGCAGTGCAGAGGACCTGGGTTTGATCCCTGGGTTGGGAACATCCCCTGCAGGAGAGCATGGTAACCCACCCCAGTATTCTTGGCTGGATAATTCCATGGATAGAGGAGCCTAGAGGGCTACAGTCCATGAGGCCACAAAGAGTAGTACATGACTGAGCAATTAACAGACAAATAATATTTATGGGTTACTAGATTTAAAAGAAACAGCAGAACCTAACAATCATGTCCTTAGTCAAGGGATGCAGAAAATATGCTTCTCCAAAAGGAACTATAGAAAGAAAGAAAGTGAAGTCATTCAGTCGTGTCTGACTCTTTGCGACCCCATGGACTGCAGCCTACCAGGCTCCTGCATCCATGGAATTTTCCAGGCAAGAGTACTGGAGTGGGTTACCATTTCCTTCTCCTTTAGATATGAAAGAATGTAGTAATCTTAATCCTCATTTACTTCCAGTTGTTGCCATAGGCTTAGTGTAGTACTTGAGGTGCTAGAGTGTTTTACTTAGTGTTCCTTGTACAGCCTCAGCTCTCTTTACACCTTCAATCACTTTTGTCACAGAAAAGGTCTTTCTCCTGTTCTGACCCTCCTCCCTCTGCTTGGTAGCTGACTGAGTCATACTTGTATCACAATGAGGAAATACGTTTTCTTTATTCTTCTGGTCCAACATTGTGTTGATTTCCTATTGCTAAAGTAACACATTATCACAAACTCAATGCCTTAAAACAACCCACATTTTTAAAAATTAGAATTCTGGAGTTTTTCAGCTCAAACTTCTTATTACTGAACTAATGCCATAAGTTCATCAAAGCTACGTCTTTCTAGAGTCTTTTGAAAAGAATCCACTTCCTTGCCTTTGCCAGCATCTAGAGGCCATCTGCATTCCTGACTCAGATTCCGTAATCACCTTGCATTCTCATCTCCAACTCTCATGTCTCCCTTGTATTAAACTTACCATTCACTGCAATATTTGCATTCACTGTGATATTTTCCCCCTCAGTTCAGTTCAGTTCAGTCACTCAGTCTTTGCAACCCCATGAATCGAAGCATGTCAGGCTTCCCTGTCCATCACCAACTCCCGGAGTTCAATCAGACTCACGTCCATCGAGTCAGTGATGCCATCCAGCCATCTCATCATTTCCACTGTTTCCCCATCTATTTCCCATGAAAAGATGGGACTGGGTGCCATGATCTCCGTTTTCTGAATGTTGAGCTTTAAGCCAACTTTTTCACTCTCCTCTTTCACTTTCATCAAGAGGCTTTTTAGTTCCTCTTCACTTTCTGCCGTAAGGGTGGTGTCTTCTGCATATCTGAGGTTCTTGATATTTCTTCCAGCAATCTTAATTTCAGCTTGTGCTTATTCCAGTCCAGCGTTTCTCATGATGTACCCTGCATAGAAGTTAAATAAGCAGGGTGGCAATATATAATCTTGACGTACTCCTTTTCCTATTTGGAACCAGTCTATTGTTCCATGTCCAGTTCTAACTATTGCTTCCTGGCCTGTATACAGATTTCTCAAGAGGCAGGTCAGGTGGCCTGGTATTCCCATC
This sequence comes from Oreotragus oreotragus, assembly GCA_006410675.1. Classification (NCBI taxonomy): domain Eukaryota; kingdom Metazoa; phylum Chordata; class Mammalia; order Artiodactyla; family Bovidae; genus Oreotragus; species Oreotragus oreotragus. The sequence continues at coordinate 75,305 of SJYX01005819.1, read as the reverse complement.
TCTCTCAGGATTTTCCACAGTTTATTGTGATCCACACAGACAAAGGCTTTGGCTTTATCAATAAAGCAGAAATAGATGTTTTTCTGGAACTCTCCTGCTTTTTCCCCTTAAAAGATCCTAAATTTAATTACAAAGTTCTTTTTATCAGTAAGGTAACATATTCAGAGATTCCTGGATTTAGGTCCTGTACATCTCTGGGGACCTATTATTTAGCATATCGGCAAATTCTAAGAACCTTGGCCTGTGAATGGTGTCTTCCTAGCATTCCTGTACCACCTCCTCTCAGGAGCCAAACTCTGTCTGCTTTCTATGGTTGGTTTTGTGCAGGAAAGATTTTTCTGCCTCTTCCCAGTATTATAAAACTTCTAGTGACTCTGATTGTGAAGAATCTGCCTGCAATGCAAGAGACCCGAGTTAAGTCCCTGTGTCAGGAAGATCACCTGGATAAGGGAATGGCTACCCGCTATAGTATTATTGCCTGGAGAATTCAGTGGACAGAGGAGTTTGGCAGGCTACAGTCCATGTGGTCACAAAGAGTTGGGCATGATTGAGTGACTAACACTTTCACTTTGAATTGGCACAACATCTTTAGCCCAAGGATTTGTTACCCCTATGTCTCACTGTAAGCTACTCCCATAAGCAGTGCTTGAATCCTGGGGTAAGTGTTATTTCCTCCAGCTCTTACAGATATATTTTTGTTTCTGGCCCTTCCCTTGAAACAAAGGATTTTTTTATGGCCATGTAGGGGAAGGAGGCTTTGCTCCTCCTTCCCCATCAGCTTAAAGTTTAGGGAAAGGTACAGGGGAAGTTGTTTTTGTCTGTTTCATATTTGCAGTCCATCAGCTACTGCAAGGGTTCATCTCCAAGGCAGAGGTGGTGCTGTGGGAGAGGGATTATCTTTGATCCTTATCCTGGCCCATATTTTCTAAATCTAGACATTATTGTCACATCAAAGCAGATAATTCTTTGTTGTAGGGGCCATCCTGTGCATTTTAGGATGTTTAACAAAGTCCCTAATCTCTACCCACTAGATGCCAGTAGTACTCTATATTACTTTTCTATTACCTACATAACAAATCATCACAAATGCAGAGCCTTAAATGAATGTTTTACTGTCTCAGAGTTTCTGTGGGTCAGTTGTCTAGGCCTGCCTTAACTATGTTCTCTACTCAGAGTTTCACAAGGCATAGAGTTAAGATGTTGGCTGGGCTGTGTTTTCATCAGTTGTGTGGCTTCTCTTACCAACTCATATAGATTTTTGACAGTCAGCACCTTATAGTTGTAAGATAGGCCCTAGTTTGCTGCCAGGTGACCCTCTTGATATGCTATTCACATCATAGCAACTTACTTCTTTAATGCCAGCAAGAAAGAGAGACCCTCACTCCATGGCCAAGATGGAGTCTTACATGTAAATAAATAAATACCAGTCACTGGAGGGGACTCCTTTACCTCTGACATACTATTGGTGAAAAGGGAGTTAAAAGTCTCATCCACACTTAATGGCAATTGGGGAGGTAATAGCATGAGAGTAGAGATTATTGGGAGAGATCTTAGGGTGTATCCACAACATCTACAACAGCTGTGACAAACAAAAATGTGTAAAGACATTGGTAAATATCCCCAAAGGACACTGTTACCCTAGATTGAGAGCAACTGCCCTAAGTTGATTATACTTTATCTTATTTGTATGTCATTTAGTCACTAAGTTGTGTCCAACTCTTTTGTGACCCTATGGACTGTAACCCACCAGGCTTCTCTTTCCATGGGATTTCCCAGACAGAAATACTGGATTGAGTTGCCATTTCCTACTCCAAGGGATCTTCCTGATCCAAGTATCAAACCCATCTCCTGAAATGGCAGGCAGATTCTTTACCACTGAGCCACCAGAGAAGTCCTTTCTTTACCATTAGGACTCTGTTAAATTTTTAGCTAATTTTTTCTTAACTGATTTTATTCTTCCTCCAATGCTCTACCAAAGATGAAGCAGTCCATATGTTTCATCTCTCCTTTGAGGCACATGTAACTTTGGAATTCAGCTCCTTTTCCTTGTGACTTCAGATTGCTGAGGTTCAATTTAATTTATGATATTGCACGTTTCTGGATTCCCTCTTTTAATAAAAAAGCAATAATTCCCAGTGGTTTTCTATATCTTATGTGAGAATGCAACTTCCTTGTAGTACAGATTTTGATATTTTATCACATAGAGGTGAAAATCCAGAATAATTATTGTTTTGGACACTGGAATATTTCCATTATTTTATTATTTCAACAGTTACCAATAACTAACATAAGTTCCTCTATTAGGCAGCAGATATTAACTATAATCAGAAGCTTATGCTTCAAACTAGCTACAACATGAGACTCTCTAATCACTGTTTTGTGTAATATACTCAGAAGAGTAACGTGATCAGGAAGGTTACTTTTCCCTGGACTTCATGACAAGAGCATAAAGAGTGAACTGTGACCTTTCTGTGCTCTTATTAATAAAAATTATTTACTTATTTTATAATTCAGAAAATCCATTTTTAATAAATGATAAAGCCTTGTTTGCCTGGGAGACAGGTCTTTTAAAATATTATATGCTGAATGTAAAACATTTTATTATTATTTACTATAAAACCATTTTATTATAATAATAACTCTTTATGAATAGTCTGACTTCTCAGAAAATATGTTTTATAGCTTTTTTGAAAAAGCAGAGACTTCTAAGTTTTTTAAGTGGGTGAAGATTTCCAATAACCACATAAATTTATATCAAGGAAAAATTTAATTTATGCATGTGTATCTTTCAAAATTTCTAAAATTTTTCTAAGTATTAGAACTGTTCATGCATATTAGTAAACATACTTTTAAACAGTGAAACGATAGATCAGGAGTAAAAGATTAGAAACTGTGCTATGTTCTTACTCATCTTATCATGTAGACTAGAACAGCTAAAAATGTATTAGAATAAATCTTATGAAATTGCATTTTTTTGTAGGTCAAAAGTAAAGTGCTATTCGATTTAAAATAACAGAAATTGTTATTTTCTGTCATAATATTGATGTTATTTAAAGCATATCTGGAATAGTTAAAGTTATTTAAAGCTGACAATATTACATTGCAAATGTAAAGATCTCATTATATTTCTACATGCCCCACTTTTTGGAAAATATATGCTTTGATATAGCTTCTTTTATTTCTTTTAAACATATTATAAGACATTTCTATGTATGTTATTACATATTGCTTTGGAATTGTATATCTACCGTCAGATATCTGGATCAATTTTAGTAAAAGAAACACAGAAATGCAAAACAGGGCATACAAACAGTCAAAAATGAACAAGGGACTGATTGGCAGACATTTATTTTATTATTTTGGGACCCATATCTTCTTACTTTATAGATTTTATTCTCCTGTCATATTTCTACAACTTTTTCTATGCCTTTGATTTATTTTTTACTCCCTTTTATTTACAATAATCAAAATATATTGTGTTCCTTGAATCATTGGTATATTTTCAACTTGTTTTATTAGCTGTAGAGACTGAGCATGACAGAATATAATTTTGTCCCTTTCTTTGTTTCTCTCTTTATCACTATCCTCTTTCTTTGCTTGGAGCCCAAACTATAAAGCCCATTTGTTAGTGTCTCTCCTAAGGTTACAACTTTTAGCTTCAAGTTGATGTTATCTGTGCAACTGCCTTTTTCTTCCAGAACACAATGAATTAGTTTCAAATTGGCTGAAAATCTCTTGTTGTCTGTTTCTATAATTGAACTTCCCAGAAACCCTAGCAAATTTTTATTCTTCCTGGTGGGAACTAACCTTTGGGATTTGTTCTCCTTGAGCCTTTAAATTTATTTTGTAGTGGCTTTTCCCTACAGTACTTTAAAATCTGGATGACCCAGATTTATGGAAAAGTTAACATTATTGTCATTTTCCTTCAGTATTTGTTTTTTACTGCCCTAGGAATGAAATAATAGAAAAGTGATGATTACTTTTAGTTATGTGACTATTTACTCATTTTAAACAATAATAAAATCAATAAAACAATTTTAATCTTACTTTGATTCAGAATTTGCTTTAAATTAGGTGTTTTATATTAACACATACACACTACTATATATAAACAATAAGGACTACTATATATTAATACACGATAACATATTTAATATCTTGTAATAATCATTTATAACAAAATAATCTGGAAATGTTATATATATGTATATGTGTCTATATATAGATGTGTATAAGAGACAGGGGAATGGCTACCCGCTATAGTATTATTGCCTGGAGAATTCAGTGGACAGAGGAGTTTGGCAGGCTACAGTCCATGTGGTCACAAAGAGTTGGGCATGATTGAGTGACTAACACTTTCACTTTGAATTGGCACAAAATCTTTAGCCCAAGGATTTGTTACCCCTATGTCTCACTGTAAGCTACTCCCATAAGCAGTGCTTGAATCCTGGGGTAAGTGTTATTTCCTCCAGCTCTTACAGATATGTTTTTGTTTCTGGCCCTTCCCTTGAAACAAAGGATTATTTTATGGCCATGTAGGGGAAGGAGGCTTTGCTCCACACAAAGTACTTTCATTTTTGTTACACTTTTAAGAATGCCTATCTTCTACTTTACTAAGAAGAATTCTTCAACTCTTTTGTTATGTTTAATAATAAGCCTGCTCTTACAATCAAGGATAAACTCAAATTTTACTCAATTGTATACATTCCTTGATTATTTCTCCCCTCCAAGGTTAAAAGCTGTTTAATCTTGGTGACTATATCATACTGAGCTTTGGCAAAAATGACATATCCAAGGATCAACAAAACAAAAGCAACTCTTGACTGTGCTGTATGATTGAGGAAGATCAGTTGTTATAGTTTAGTGGGTTTTCAGATAACATCGCCTTGCAGCAATGTGGGCAGACTATTTGAGCATGAGTGCCATAGTACAGATCTAATGGCATACTTAGGATAAAATAATTTGCTAAGCAAAAAGCAACACTGAGCTTCTGATGGTTTTGCATTTGTAGTATGGTCAGAAATGTTAACACAGAGAAGAGCACTGGCAGGACCTGAGATAGAGATCTGGTTAGGAAAGTAATAAATTGGTGATCTCCTTAGCTCTGGAAAATCACAGATTTGATCTGATTTAGCACAATTGTCTTTCACTTCTAACTACTCTCAAGGAACACAGGATGAGAAAGAGAAGTTAAAAGTTAAAGCCGGCTACAAGCAAATGAATCTCATACTGGTTTCACTGCACAATCACAAGTCTTTTACCTATCAAGGGAGAAGCCTCTCAAGCATAGAGTGTCAAGATGAGATAATATCTTATTCAGTCATTGTGTGCATGTGTGCATGCTCAGTCGCTAAGTTGTGTCAGACTCTTTGCTATCCCCTGGACCCATGGGATTCTCCAGCCAAGAATACTAAAGGGAGGTACAATTTCCTACTCCAAGGGATCTTCCCAATCCAGGGATTGAACCCATGCCTCCTGCATCTCCTGCATTGGCAGGCAGATTCTTTAACACTGAGCCACCTGGGAAGCCCTTATTTGGTCATTAATTAATGGTATAAAGATAAACATTTGAGTTAATGCCCAAGATTTTACACATACCTCTTAATAATTCTCCATGTAACACACTTTTTGGTCCTATGACTTTGGAACAGAGATATCCCTGGCAATACCTACACTTCAAATATAACTATATCAATATATATCCATATCGATGTCTATATCTGAAAAGTTTGATATAATATCATTTACTTTAAAAGGTAAAGCTAAAGCCCTGATTCAGTCTAGGTGTCCTGTACATTCTGTAATAAGTCTCCTGTATTTATGAGAACTCTGTCTCTGACAGCAATAGCAAGGGACAGAAACTCTAAGTTGAAAATTGTCATCAAATGTATTTCATAGTTCTAATTTCCTTTTGCATAATCAATGTATTCTTTCAAGCAATAGAATGCTCCTTTCACATCAATACATAGCTTTAACAAACTAACTTCCAGCTATACCGTACACTATCCCTCTATCCCAAGTGTTTTCACAGCTATGTTATGCTGAGTGTTTGTATATTCACGTGTGGAGGGGGGAGAGGGGAGGTGTTGCAGAGAATCCAAATATAGTGGCTTCAGCTTTTTTATAGGAAAAAAAAAAAACTAGTTTCCATAGAATATGTGCAGAATAATGTTCAAATGTTTTAATTAAGTTTTTGAAGAATCATATAATAAAGTATATAAAGGAAATCCGGAAGGAAAATGTTCTACATAACAATATTTACTGATTTTAGAGTTTTGATTTTTCATCATTATGATTAAAAGTCCTCCATCATAACCATTTTCAAAAGCATATTCAAATGAAACCAAAAAAGAAACAAATACAACCAAGAATTTTATCTTTTGATCTTCTCAAAACTTTTATTTACAACACTAAAAATTTAGTAATTTAGTCTCCATTGAACAATGGAGAATTCAGCAAGAGGTTAAAACTCACCTGTAGCAAACTTGCATAGAGTTTCATCAATCTATACTGTCCTGTTTGTTACCCGCAACATGGAAACACCATGAGGCTCTTGATGTCATCAGCCCAGTGGAATCATTTCAAAATTAGTAGATTAGAGAATTATAGTTGTGTCTTGGTATCCACACAGACTTGGATCACAAGAAACTGTGGAAAATTCTTAAAGAGATGGGAATACCAGACCACCTGACCTGCCTCTTAAGAAATCTGTATGNGTCAGAGGAACCAGAGATCAAATTGCCAAGATCTGCAGGATCATGGAAAAAGCAAGAGTTTCAGAAGAACATCTATTTCTGCTTTATTGACTGTGCCAAAGCCTTTGACTGTGTGGATCACAACAAACTGGAAAATTCTTCAAGAAATGGGACTATGAGACCACCAGACCTGTCTCCTGAGAAATCTGTATGCAGGTCAAGAAGCAACAGTTAGAACTGGACATGGACCAATAGACTGTTTCCAAACTGGGAAAGGAGTATGTCAAAGCTGTATATTGTCACTCCGGCTATTTAACTTATATGCAGCGTACTGGATGAAGCACAAGCTGGAATCAAGACTGCCAGGAGAAGTACCAATCATCTCAGATATACAGATGACACCATCCGTAAGGAAGGCAGAAAGCGAAGAGGAAATAAATAGTCTCTTGACGACCATGAAAGAAGAGAGTGAAAAAGTTGGCTTAAAGCTCAACATTCAGAAAACTAAGATCACGGCATCTGTCCTATCACTTCATGGCAAATAGATAGGGAAATAGTGGAAACGGTGACAGACTTTATTTATTTATTTTGGCTCCAAATTCATTCCAGATGGTGGCTGCAGCCATAAAATTAAAAGACACTTGCTGCTTTGAAGGAAAGATATGACCAACCTAGACAGCATATTAAAATACAGAGACATCACTTTGCCAACAAAGGTCCATCTAGTCAAAGCTATAGTTTTTCCAGTAGTCATGTATGGATGTGACTGTTGGACTATAAAGAAAGCTGCTGCTGCTGCTGCTGCTGCTGCTGCTAAGTCACTTCAGTCGTGTCTGACTCTGTGAGACCCCATAGGTGGCAGCCCATCAGGCTCCCCCCATCCCTGGGATTCTCCAGGCAAGAACACTGGAGTGGGTTGCCATTTCTTTCTCCAATGTATGAAAGTGAAAAGTGAAAGTGAAGTCACTCAGTCATGTCCGACTCTTCGCAACCCCATGGACCACAGCCTACCAGGCTCCTCTGTCCATGGGATTTTCCAGGCAAGAGTACTGGAGTGGGGTGCCATTGCCTTCTCCTAAAGAAAGCTGAGCACAGAAGAATTAATGCTTTTGAACTCTGAGAAGACTATTTGAGAATCCCTTGGACAGCAAGGAGATTCAACCAGTGCATCTTAAATGAAATCAGTCCCAAATATTCTTTGGAAGGACTGGTGCTGAAGCTGAAACTCCAATGCTTTGGCCACCTGATGTAAAGAACTGATTAATCTGAAAAGATACTGATGCTTGGAAAGATTGAAGGCAGGGCAAGGGGAAAACAGAGGATGAGTTGGTTGGATGGCATCATCAATCCAATGGACATGAGTTTGAGTAAGCTCCAGGAGTTGATGATGGACAGGGAAGCCTGTCCTGCTTCTGTCCATGGGGTCGCAGAGTCAGACACGACTGAGCAACTGAATGATTGGTATCCAAAAGTATATACACTAAAAGCTATTTTATTACCTCCTCTATCTGCTGTGGAGGGTTTCCTTGGTCACTCAGATAGTAAAGAATCTGCCTGCCAAGTCAGGAGACATGGGTTGGACTCATGAGTCAGGAAGATCCCCTGGAGAAGGAAATGGCAACCTACTCCAGTATTCTTGCCTGGGAAATCTCATGGACTGGAATTTCCCATGGAAAATCCCAGAGGAGCCTGGCAGGCTATAGTCCATGGGGTCACAGAAGAGTCAGACACAACTTAGCCACATAACTACTGTGTCTTATCAAATCATCAAAAACTGCATCTTTAATCCTCAGTATCTCAAATATGCATTTGTGGTATTATGATAAAATACCATGTCCTAAACTTATATTTAAGGGTCAGATAACAGTGTCAATGTATCTTTTATAAGCCTGTTATTAAAGCCATGTTATCTTATTATGGTCAGTAATCCTGACATGAAAATTTTGAAGATGATTTTTTAAAATTTTTTACTTGTTTAATCCATATAAAACTATACTATCATTATACAGGTATGTACTGTGTGCTAGGCATATTTGATCTAAGTGCCTTACAAAAGATCTTTGTATATGCTTCCTATTACTGGGAAATACAATGTAAGCCTTTCGTCATGTTTTCCTTTTTGTCTGGCATTCAGGGAACTAAAAGCTAAGCCCTAGAGCCCAGCAGTCCCCAACCTTGTTGGCATCAGGAACTGGTTTCCTAGAAGACAATTTTTCCATGAATGTGGTAGGGAGCAGGGTGGTTCAGGTGTAAGGTGAGCAATGGGGAGCGGCAGATAAAGCTTCACTCGTGCCCCCACCAGCTGCTCACTTTCTGCTGTGCGGCCCATTTCCTAACAAGTACTGGTACTGCTTCCCAACCTGGGGATTTGGGGATCCCTGTTATAGCCAACTGAATTAATGGATAGCTCACTTCCTGATATAAGTATCATTGTATGGCTCCTGAACATTTAGTATTATTTCAATTACTTCATTGTATTTTTGTTATTATTAGATACCACAAATCACCTCTAGAAACAGGGCTGGATAAAAATGAAGTAACTGTTGAGACATTGCCACATACTGACAAGAGTCTTTCAGCATTACTTAGGCATGGCTCCCAGGCAACTTTGCCAGTGTAGCTGCTAAAATCAGGAAGCTGGTTCCCTTTTTAATGAGTTAAATGAATCATTGACATGGCCTCACAAAATGCAGTTGTTTCAACCTTTTAAAAATTGTGCTTTGTTCTCAAAAAGCAAAACACAGAAGTACCATATGATCCAGCAATTCCACTCTTAGGCACGTGCCCCTAAAACTTAAAAGAAGAGACTACAACTGATATCTGTACACCCTTTTCCATAGCAGTGTTAATTATAATAGTGAAAAGGTGAAAAAATGCAAGTGTCATCAACAGATGAATGGATAAACCAAGTGTTGCATTTACAGATACATCATGGATTATTACTCTGCCATAAAAAGGAAAGAAACTGGGGTACATGTTACAACATGAATGAATCTTGAAAACATTACCCCCTAAAAATCAGGACTAAGGAAGAATTTGCCTAGTGTTACTACTTAGAGCAAGGATACAGGGGCAAAGCAAACCCTGGGGAAGAAAAGCATTTAAAGGGCTGGCTAGAAGTCTGAGAAAAGGTAGAAAACCCTGGGAATGTGATTTCATCAAACTAGAGTCAAAAGCTTTAAGATGGTCAACAGAGCAAACACCATCAAAGGTCAAATAAAATCAATCTGAATACTTTCAGCAAATGAGGAAGCCATTGACAATTTCAGCTAAAACCCTCATGGAAGGACAGAGGAGCCTGGCGGGCTACAGTCTATGGAATCACAAAGAGTCAGACACGACTAAGTGACTACACACAGCAGAGAGTGGCATATAATAAAAGAAGATGACAGAGGGTTAAGAGGTGAACAAACATTCCTATCTATCAGATGGAGATAAAATAACACACCCACATACAGGGTTTTCATAAGGAATAAATGGGAAAACATACGTAAAGTACATGAACTTCACCTGACTATATTATGTGCTAAGCAAGCAGTTTGTTTTATTGGGACATTCTCATTATGTTGCTATTCTTTTATAATGTTGGTAACAGTGGTTAATAGGCTTTTTGCTTAAAAAAAAAAAATCCTGCCTATACTGTAATTCATTGGGTTTGCTCAGTACTGTGCCAACTGACCTACAATTACACTAAATAGTAACCCTTTCTAAGGTCACAAATTTTGAAACTGTGCCTTGAGCATCTACTGAAATTCTTGCTTCTAGCTGCACTGGGGTAAGCTCAAAACACTATTAGTTTGGGCTTTCTACTGTAATCCTGTATCAAATTTTATTTCTTAATAGAACTCCAGAGTTGTTTTAGAATGAGCATCACTGAAAAACTGGAAATCAGTTACTTCGTTGTATTATTCTTGGTCATTACAATTTATTATCTCATAATGAAAGTCCTTCCAAGATGCTTTTCTATTAGCTACGTAGCTACATATTATTATAGTGAATACAAGTTGTTGCAAGTTTATATAAGGAGTGTTTAAAATTTTTACAATTTAAAGTTCGTGTAAAAAAATAAATAAATACAAAAAAAAAAAAAAGAAAAAAAAATAAATTAATAGCTTTGGCTCCACATTCATTAGAAGATAAAAGCTTATTAGTTAGGATGCTTTGGTTCATTTTTTTTAATGAGCATTTCTAAATAATTGCTAGTTACTGGCATTTCAAATGCTCTATGTTAAGATAACTAATTTGGAAACCTATTTATTTTCATTTTCAATTACTCAATCACTATATTTACAACTCTATCATATTATTTTGCAATGAAGAAATTCCCATCAGAAAGACTTCTTTTATCACTGGAAAATTACTTAACTGTTTTGAAAGAACTTGGTGACAAATACTATCATTGTTCATCACAAATAGCACACTAACAGTCATGGTCTAGAAAATGGATGTTCTCCAAGATATTCAGTACCAATTAACACCCAAATTAAGCTACTTCTCAAGGCAATAAAAATTTCACAAGAAGACATTAAAACTAGTTTGTTTCATTAATGATATTTTAGTTTTAAGAACTGTTTTATATCTTGTGTTATCATTAGGATAGCTAGCACGGTTACTTGTAATTTTTACCTAACACTTATATATGCAATTTTTACTCTTTTATTTTCTTTATGATAAAAAATAGTGTTCATGGAAACAAAGAAGATCAAATCTCATGGTATCCGGCAGGATTACATTTAAAGTTCTGGCAACAGAGCTTGTTTTTCAACCAAGAAATTCATTGGGTTTGCTCAGTACTGTGCCAACTGACCTACAATTACACTAAATAGTAACCCTTTCTAAGGTCACAAATTTTGAAACTGTGCCTTGAGCATCTACTGAAATTCTTGCTTCTAGCTGCACTGGGGTAAGCTCAAAACACTATTAGTTTGGGCTTTCTACTGTAATCCTGTATCAAATTTTATTTCTTAATAGAACTCCAGAGTTGTTTTAGAATGAGCATCACTGAAAAACTGGAAATCAGTTACTTCGTTGTATTATTCTTGGTCATTACAATTTATTATCTCATAATGAAAGTCCTTCCAAGATGCTTTTCTATTAGCTACGTAGCTACATATTATTATAGTGAATACAAGTTGTTGCAAGTTTATATAAGGAGTGTTTAAAATTTTTACAATTTAAATTAATAGCTTTGGCTCCACATTCATTAGAAGATAAAAGCTTATTAGTTAGGATGCTTTGGTTCATTTTTTTTTATGAGCATTTCTAAATAATTGCTAGTTACTGGCATTTCAAATGCTCTATGTTAAGATAACTAATTTGGAAACCTATTTATTTTCATTTTCAATTACTCAATCACTATATTTACAACTCTATCATATTATTTTGCAATGAAGAAATTCCCATCAGAAAGACTTCTTTTATCACTGGAAAATTACTTAACTGTTTTGAAAGAACTTGGTGACAAATACTATCATTGTTCATCACAAATAGCACACTAACAGTCATGGTCTAGAAAATGGATGTTCTCCAAGATATTCAGTACCAATTAACACCCAAATTAAGCTACTTCTCAAGGCAATAAAAATTTCACAAGAAGACATTAAAACTAGTTTGTTTCATTAATGATATTTTAGTTTTAAGAACTGTTTTATATCTTGTGTTATCATTTGGATAGCTAGCATGGTTACTTGTAATTTTTACCTAACACTTATATATGCAATTTTTACTCTTTTATTTTCTTTATGATAAAAAATAGTGTTCATGGAAACAAAGAAGATCAAATCTCATGGTATCCGGCAGGATTACATTTAAAGTTCTGGCAACAGAGCTTGTTTTTCAACCAAGCCTGGTTTGAAAAGGATTTAAATTTTAATCCTTAGTGAGGTTAGACATTTCATGCAAGAACTGCAAACTAACCAAACGTCAGTAAAAATTCTTAGGTTACACTTTATTTTTCTCAATATGATATTTTTAAAAGTTTTATTAAACACTGTTCTGTAACACCATATGACTATCTAAATTTTTCTAGATCTATGCCAATATTCCATTTTGATTGGGGGTGCCTGCTATGTGGTACAACGCGGCCACTTTAACTATAACCTCCATAAGCGTTGCAATCTGCCAGATCAGATACACAGAAAATTCTCAATATATTTCTGTTAACTACAGTAGTGAAGAAGTCATTTCCATGACATTTCAGTAGATTAGGGGATTGGTCCAGCATTATTTACACCACTTATGTAACGGTGCAAATTATCAGTTGATAGTGACAAATTACAGGAAGGGAAAATAAAACTGGGGTGTTTCTCATCCTTCCTGATTGTCTAAGACAGGTGGCTTTTGCACAACACTGGGTTAGTAGTGCTTACTCGCCATTCGGCCAAAAATCCACATGTAACTTTATTGTTGGCCCTCTGTATCCATGGATTAAGCCAACCAACCAACCATACCTCATACAGTACTATAGTACACAGACAGTACTATGGTGAAAATGGTAAAAGCGGACCCATACAGTTCAAACTCGTGTTGTTCAAGAGCCAACTGTATAATACTATGACTTATGATGCTGAATCAGCAAAGCTTCTGAACAAAACAGCTAGCAGAAATATAGTAAAAAGGATTTACCATCATTTTGAGGTAAATCCACTAAAAAGTAACTGACAAGGAAAAGAGACAGAAATACAGTATATATTAACAAATAAACACATAGCTTCTCTTTCTGGTTATGTCTTTTTGATGATGAACTTGAGTGAGTGAGACTTTTAATAACCACTGCACAAAAAAATGACTGGCTATTTTGGCATTTCCATATATGGAAACAGTAATGTACATAATCAGATAGCCCTCTAGCAGCATTTGGGAGAAAGTCATAGGTAATCAGATAATTCTCCAAGAGAATTTGGGAGAAAAAAATTATTAACTAGTGTCCACCAGCATGTGTATCAGTTCCTGAATGCTGCTAAAACTATTACCAACAGTCAGTGGCTTAAAGCAAGACCAATCTTGACCTTCTAGGTCTGGAATTCAGAACATCAGAATCAGAGTCACTGAACTGAGGTCCAGGCTGGTTCCCTCTAGAGGTCTGAGCAGCCAGTCTGATCGCTTGCTTTGCCCAGCATGGCAAGGCTGTCTGCATCCCTTCACCTGCATCCTCTTCATGTCACCTCCACTGCACTGGTTACATCACATTTCCTGTTACTGACTCTACCTTCCTGTCTCCTCTTCTAAGGACCCTGGTGATTATACTGGGCCCACTTGATGATCAGGATAATCTGCATTGCAAGACTTTTAATTTAATCACAGATGCAAAGTCTCTTTCACTGTGTAAAATAACATATTCACGGGTTCCAGAGATTATGATAAGGTCTTCTTTAGGGGAAAACTATTTATCCTAGCACAGGGCACAAACCCTGAAGATGAATAGCAAGAGAAGAAATTAAATATTTTAAGATTTGAGTATCTAAGATGCAAAGTAGACAAAAAAAAAAAAATGGGGCAAGCATGTCAATATTATCCTATAATAAATTAAACAATGTTGGAAAGTTAATAACAAAAGCAATAAAATGTACAGAATAGTAAAATAAGACAAGTTTTAAAAAAAGAAATTTAAATTTACATATAGAAGAAAATATATAAAATAAAATTGTTTTAAAACAACAAAGATAAGTAATTTCCAAGGACCAGAAATAAGCTCTTTTCAGTTCAGCTCAGTTCAGTTGCTCAGTCGTGTCCGACTCTTTGCGACCCCATGAATTGCAGCACACCAGGCTTCCCTGTCCATCACCATCTTCCGGAGTTCACTCAAACTCACGTCCATCGAATCGGTGATGTCATCCAGCCATCTCATCCTCTGTCGTCCCCTTCTCCTCCTGCCCCCAATCCCTCCCAGCATCAGAGTCTTTTCCAATGAGTCAACTCTTCACATGATGTGGCCAAAGTACTGGAATTTCAGCTTTAGCATCATTCCCTCCAAAGAAATCCCAGGGCTGATCTCCTTTAGAATGGACTGGTTGAATCTCCTTGCAGTCCAAGGGACTCTCAAGAGTCTTCTCCAACACCACAGTTCAACAGCATCATTTCTTCAGCGCTCAGCTTTCTTCACAGTCCAATTCTAGCATCCATACATGACCACTGGAAAAACCATAGCCTTGAATAGATGGACCTTTGTTGGCAAAGTAATGTCTCTGCTTTTCAATATGCTCTCTAGGTTGGTCATAACTTTTCTTCCAAGGAGTAAGCGTCTTTTAATTTCATGGCTGCAGTCACCATCTGCAATGATTTTGGAGCCCGAAAAGATAAAGTCTGACACTGTTTCCCCATCTATTTGCCATGAAGTGATGGGACCAGATGCCATGATCTTCATTTTCTGAATGTTGAGCTTTAGGCCAACTTTTTCATGCTCCTCTTTCACTTTCATCGAGAGGCCTTTTAGTTCTTCACTTTCTGCCATAAGGGTGGTGTCATCTGCATAGCTGAGGTTATTGATATTTCTCCCGGCAATCTTGATTCCAGCTTGTGCTTCTTCCAGCCCAGCGTTTCTTTCTCATGATGTACTCTGCATAGAAGTTAAATAAGCAGGGTAACAATATACAGCCTTGACGTACTCCTTTTCCTATTTTGGAAACAGTCTGTTGTTCCATGTCCAGTTCTAACTGTTCCTTCCTGACCTGCACACAGGTTTCTCAAGAGGCAGGTCAGGTGGTCTGGTATTCCCATCTCTTTCAGAATTTTCCACAGTTGATTGTGGAAAAAGGTTGATTCAAAGGCTTTGGCATAGTCAATAAAGCAGAAATGGATGTTTTTCTGGAACTCTCTTGCTTTTTCCATGATCCAGCAGATGTTGGCAATTTTATCTCTGGTTCCTCTGCCTTTTCTAAAACCAGCTTGAATATCTGGAATTTCGTGGTTGACTTATTGCTGAAGCTTGGCTTGGAGAATTTTGAGCATTACTTTACTAGTGTGTGAGATGAGTGCATTTGTGCGGTAGTTTGAGCATGCTTTGGCATTGCTTTTCTTTGGGATTGGAATGAAAATGGACCTTTTCCAGTCCCGTGGCCACTGCTCTTTTAGCTGATCCCAAATATGAGTTTTTTCTTGTCAGGTACAATTGTGTTGCCCAAACAGAGCTGAAGCTTACTATTAAAACACATAGAAAACTCATGCAGCAGAAAGGCATAGAAAGTTTGGCAGGATCACAGATTATAGTATAACAATAATTCGATATAATTACAAAGCATATCTACACTAAAGAAAATGGATTTTATAAACAGGCTTTATTTCCATGAAAGAGTTCTTATGTATTTCTGACAAGGCAAAATATGTATATAGATTGTTATAATATATCATAATAATTAATTTTCTCCCATGAGTGCAAAAGTTCACATTTTCTATTATAAAAACCCACAGATTTCAGTCAAAGGTAGGAATCAAATGGAGAAATCAACAAATATTTTAAGCATAACTGTAGAGAAGATGCCACTTTGCCTCTAACAAATCTATATTCTCACTGATTTGAAGGTCTTAGTTCAGTTGTCACCAGCAGTAGCATATAAACTGATATAATAAATGACTGCTGTAACAACTTCAAAAGAGGATGATTACATTTATTTGATGATTTTGGTCAAAGTGAAAGTAAAATCGCTCAGTCGTGTCAGACTCTTTGCGACCCCATGGACTGTAGCCCACCAGGCTTCTCAGTCCATGGAATTTTCCAGGCAAGAGTACTGGAGTAGGGTGCCATTTCCTTCTCCAGGGGGTCTTCCCAACCCAGGGATTGAACCTGGGTCTCCTGTACTGCAGGCAGACACTTTATCATCTGAGCCACCAGGGAATTATAGCATTAATAAGGAGACCTTACAGAAATGGAAGGCAGCAGAATGTAGATGAAGACACAGACACGAGAAATAGGAACCATAAAACTAAAAACCGAGATGCGAAAACAAGTACATAGCCCTGGAGGTTGGAGAGTTTCAGGAGTATTTATATGGCTGTGATTTTTCTTCTACTACACAGTTACAGATTGTGAATAAACATGAGATTGCTTTCTGTTTTGCCATTGACATTTAGCATCTGAATTAAAAGACAAATAAGCAGGAAGGAATGTTTTACAAACAGAATTGGCAAAAATATCCTTACAGTGTTAATGCCCATCACTTCAATGGATTCTTTGTTAGATAGTGAACTTTATACACTGGGGAAAAGCACTGCCCCCTTCATTCAAAAGTTGCTCCACCTCTGTCTGCAGCTCTTAATGCTGCATCCACCACCAGACTCTGGAGTTAAAGTAGAAAGACTTGAACTGCAAAGGAAAGCTCTGGCCAATAGTGAAGCTTCCAAATTTTAGGACTTTCTTTATTTCAGCAGAACTTTGTAGGGAAATTTCTAAGGTGATATTAGCAAACAAAACCTCAACTGTACAACAGAGTTACTAACAAATGGTTNTTAAAGTAGAAAGACTTGAACTGCAAAGGAAAGCTCTGGCCAATAGTGAAGCTTCCAAATTTTAGGACTTTCTTTATTTCAGCAGAACTTTGTAGGGAAATTTCTAAGGTGATATTAGTAAACAAAACCTCAACTGTACAACAGAGTTACTAACAAATGGTTTTCTTTAGGATGAGATTCTACTGTAAAATATGACATTAACTTGCAGATCCATCACAACCCTACAGTCAATGTCCCTTTAGGGTTGCAATGCCAGAAAAAATATTGTTCCTTAATTTCTGTAGTTTTTTCACTCCTTTTAGGGTGTAACACATGAAGTACACAAAAGATTCAAGCACAAGCCTCTCTGATATCACACTGCTCAGCATACTATTTCCATGAACATCTATTCTGTATTTAGACAAATCTAAATCTCTCTACTTTTCCAGCCTCTTGTTCTGGGGGTATCTTTTTGTTTACTTTCTTTTGTTTTTTAAGAAATATGCTCCTTCAGTTCAGGTCATTTCAGTCGCTTAGTCATGTCTGACTCTTTGCGACCCCATGAATCGCAGCATGACAGGCCTCCCTGTCCATCACCAACTCCCGGAGTTCACTCAGACTCA
>SJYX01005819.1:34255-54662 GCA_006410675.1 Oreotragus oreotragus | reverse complement strand
ATTCTTTTTAATGGCTGAGTAATACTCCATTGTGTATATGTACCACAGCTTTCTTATCCATTCATCCGCTGATGGACATCTAGGTTGTTTCCATGTTCTGGCTATTATAAACAGTGTTGCGATGAACATTGAGGTACATGTATCTCTTTCAGTTCTGGTTTCCTCCGTGAGCATGCCCAGCAGTGGGATTGCTGGGTCATAAGGCAGTTCTGTTTGCAATTTTTTAAGGAATCTCCACACTGTTTTCCATAGTGGTTGTACTAGTTTGCATTTCCACCAACAGAGTAAGAGGGTTCCCTTTTCTCCACACCCTCTCCAGCATTTATTACTAGACTTTTGGATCGCAGCCATTCTGACTGGTGTGAAATGGTACCTCACTGTGGTCTTGATTTGCATTTCTCTGATAATGAGTGATGTTGAGCATCTTTTCATGTGTTTGTTAGCCATCCGTATGTCTTCTCTGGAAAAATGTCTCTTTAGTTCTTTGGCCCATTTTTTGATTGGGTCATTTATTTTCCTGGAGTTGAGCTGTATAAGTTGCTTATATATTTTTGAGATTAGCTAATCATTACTATTAAGCTTTTAATCCACACCTTATATTATTACTTAAGAAACATATAAGTATCTCAAAAAATGATGCCCAAAACAAAATTTTAAGCCTTCTTCCTCCCACCTGAAATACCATTTCAGTGTGTGGTTTTTCAGAAAGGGTATAATATTAATATTTTAAAACATTAATAAGCAAGTGGACTTTCCTGAATGTCTTTGAGAAGCTGAAGAGTAACTGAACCAAACGTCACTCAGGGAATCCACAAATCATCCTTCACAGGCTTCTTTGTCCCTAATACCCAACTCATGCTCGTCAGCAGCCCCACCCCAAGCCTCTCTTTCCTGTTCTTCTTTTTCTTCCTGGGCCTTTCCTTGTTCTTTCTTCCTATAACATAACCTTTTCAGGGAGCTCTGTTGCTCTACTTCAGGAAAATCAAATTTGCTTGTTACAATTCTCTGCTTCAAATATCACAAAATTAGCACAAGAGAGAAAACAAAGATTATCTTATCCTCAGGAGACTAGAAGGAAAAAAAAGACTATGAACACAAATATTTTTAATGCTCATACACATAAGCGTATTAGGAAATAATGTTGCACCAGAATATTAATTGCACAAATCCCTTTCCCAGGTGACATCCACTTAGTTGTTCAGAGTGAAAATGTTAATTCTCCCAATTCTGTAAGTTTCAATGCAGTATAAAGACTAAATGTGTACTGCAAAAATACAAAGGCATTGAAATCACTAATTCAACAAAACCCTGAAATTTGAATATTTATATAGGAGAAAGCAAGCATTTTCTTTTTCCTTGGAATTACTCCTTAATTTTCAGTTATAATTTCTTCTAATATTTTCCAGTTAAACTATTCACAACTAAAAATATTAAATGAATTTTAATCTTACCATTGTTGTCTCTTGAATAGATCCAAAGCTGTTGATAAAAATGTTGACTACTACATCAACAGGAATACCTGTCAGTAAAAATTAAGGATATAGTTTAGTGGCTGTAAAAACCTTGTCAGAATCTTCATATTTTTATGGTTTATACAGTCGATTGTTATATTTTATCCAATCCACACAGATGTATAAACCTATGGTTTCAAGATACACGTTCACAATTGCTATTAACTTATTCTTCTAAATAGAGATCAACACACAAACAAATAATGAGTTATGTTGTTCTTCATAACATTATTTATTCAGAAATATTTCTCTCTTAAATTGTAGGGACTCCGGGAAAATACATTTACCTTAAATTTTTTTTCAATTGAGCTGATGCATTTACTTTAAGATATTATAAATTATTTTTTTAAACATCATTTAAAAATATGATTTATGTTTTGCATTTTATAGTCTTTCAAATTTTTACCCAATGGCAAGCAGAATACAGCAACAATTACTATATTTTGATTTTTAATCCATGAAAATATAAACTTAATCACACATACAACAGAACCATTATAAAGATTTTTGCCTGACCTGTTGGAAAATTATTTTAGAGTTCATAGAGTGAGAACTAAGGTATAATGTTGCCAATTTCTTTCTTGCTTTTTTTTTTTTTTCACTCATTGTGGGTTGCTGCTTGGGCTAACAAAGGGAAAATGTGAAGTTAGCCTTTTGGCCACATAACCTCTGACTGATGAAAAACAGGTGTCCAATCAATACATGGTGGACATGTGACAACCCAGACCATGGTGCTGTTGAAAGTAACAGAGTAGGTTCTGGTAATGAACAAAAACCTCTGTTTTTACAACATCGTTGTATAACTTCAGTTGACTAGAAGCAGCTGCAGGCTTTTCTTTTTTTTTTTTTCCTTGTAAAGGAAAAAAAAAAATCAAGCCTCCTAATGTTAATGCAATCTACATTAATACCTGTCCTTAGCCAGCAACAAAGATGGCAGTTTTCCAGAGATATACTCATATAACTTCCTAACTCATCAAGAGGAAGAAAGTAAGGGGGAAAGTAAGAAAGAAAGAAAGGAGGGAAGGCAGAAAGAAAGGCAGGCAAACATATACAATCTTCCCACAACTTTTACTGCAAGTACAGTTTTGGTTTTTAAATGGTGTGATAGGTGGTAATATTTTACTGGAGTAAAAATATAGTCACATTTATTCACAAAGTTAACATGGTTTTTAAAAACCATATGGCTTTTTTTTTCAGTCAAAGCATAGAGGGATTTTTTTTTAATCAATGTAAAAAACTAACAAAGAGTAAAAAAATAATTTAAATGCCTATCAGAGCTTTCTCTATTCTGAAATGAGTATATGGCTGTTCTCCTACAAAGTAGAACTTTGGTGTCTGAATGAGAGGCAGAGCCTAAATTTAAATTATTAAGGTTAAGAATACAAAGTACTTAGAAAACCCATCACATGGGTTAGCCTATTAATTCACAATAGAAAACCCATCACATGGGTTAGCCTACTGATTCACAATATACCTTTTTATTTTAAACCCTAGAACCATATACAACTATTACAAGTAATGTTTTGCTTATCTTTTAAACATTTTTTGCATTTAATTGCTCAGACATAAGAACATTACAGAACAGTTATTACTGTTTTGAATATCCAAAATAAATGATTTTACACAGATAAAATTAGGTTTTAAACTGCAAAGAATGGAGATTATTGACAGTGGGGTGAGCGGGGAGACAAACCTTTGAAATTTGGTCTTATCCTGGGATCATAACTGACCAGCAGCCTGTTCAAGATATTGCTGGTGGAGTTGGCGGGTACTCGGGCTAGGTCCTCTGCTGACTGTTGCCTATGAGAGAAAAAACAAAACCCTGGTAAGTATTTAGAAACAGCAAGCAACAGGCATGGGTGATTTTCACTAGTGGAAAGACTTTGCTTTTTGAGACAAATATATAGCATGTCTTTTCCAAATAGAAGTGAAAAGTAATAGATATTATCAGAAGCCCCAAAGATATCTGTCATTAAAAAAAAAAAAAAAAACAGAAAAGTAACCCAGCGTTTAATTTTAACAAATGCATAAAACACTGCCCCAGATAATCCATGTTTCTTTCTTTTAAATAAAATTAAGCAGACCTTTTACTTGTCCTGAAGCAGTATGCAATCAAAATCTCAACAAGCACAAACGAAGGGCAGACAAGGAGTTAAGAGAAAAAAGAGATTTTTTTGNCCAGCGTTTAATTTTAACAAATGCATAAAACACTGCCCCAGATAATCCATGTTTCTTTCTTTTAAATAAAGTTAAGCAGACCTTTTACTTGTCCTGAAGCAATATGCAATCAAAATCTCAACAAGCACAAACGAAGGGCAGACAAGGAGTTAAGAGAAAAAAGAGATTTTTTTGAATAATATATAATATTAACCTTCTATCTAAGCAAAAAAGCATGTGAAGACTACAAGTGGATATGGACAAAGAGAGAGTCCAAGAATTTATAAAGTTTATAAAAGTCATCTGACACTTATAAAATGATACTGTATAAGAAACACGCAATGAATGCTCTCTCTGGAGTTCGTTAAGTGGGTAAGTCGTGTTTGACCCTTTTGCGATTCCATGGACTACAGCCTGCCAGGCTCCTGTGTCCATGGTATTTTTCAGTCAAGAATACTGGAGTGGGTTGCTATTTCCAACTCCAGGGGATCTTTCGGACCCAGCGATCAAACCCTAGTCTCGTGCATTGGCAGGTAGATTCTTTACCACTGAGTCATCCGGGAAGCCATTTACTCTGGATTGGTAAAACCAGCTCCTTTACTATCAGACCAGTTAAATAAAGGAAAGTATAGACGTCTGAGATACAGCTGCTTTCTTCTTTTATTCAATATATATACATATTTGCTATCAACTATCAAAAAGAGAAAAACTGCCATATTTTTCTATTGTAACTAACTTGGAACAATGAATCTTAACTAAATTGGTAGTTACTTGGGAGCATTTAAACTCTTCCTTGGAGGTCTTTGAAAACTATTCNAAAAAAAAAAAAAAAACAGAAAAGTAACCCAGCGTTTAATTTTAACACAGGCATAAAACACTGCCCCAGATAATCCATGTTTCTTTCTTTTAAATAAAATTAAGCAGATCTTTTACTTGTCCTGAAGCAGTATGCAATCAAAATCTCAACAAGCACAAAGGAAGGGCAGACAAGGAGTTAAGAGAAAAAAGAGATCGTTTTTGAATAATATATAATATTAACCTTCTATCTAAGCAAAAAAGCATGTGAAGACTACAAGAGGATATGGACAAAGAGAGAGTCCAAGAATTTATAAAATTTATAAAAGTCATCTGACACTTATAAAATGATACTGTGTAAGAAACACACAATGAATGCTCTCTCTGGAGTTCGTTAAGTGGGTAAGTCGTGTTTGACCCTTTTGTGATTCCATGGACTACAGCCTGCCAGGCTCCTGTGTCCATGGTATTTTTCAGTCAAGAATACTGGAGTGGGTTGCTATTTCCAACTCCAGGGGATCTTTCGGACCCAGCGATCAAACCCTAGTCTCGTGCATTGGCAGGTAGATTCTTTACCACTGAGTCATCCAGGAAGCCATTTACTCTGGATTGGTAAAACCAGCTCCTTCACTATCAGACCAGTTAAATAAAGGAAAGTATAGAGGTCTGAGATACAGCTGCTTTCTTCTTTTATTCAATATATATACATATTTGCTATCAACTATCAAAAAGAGAAAAACTGCCATATTTTTCTATTGTAACTAACTTGGAACAATGAATCTTAACTAAATTGGTAGTTACTTGGGAGCATTTAAACTCTTCCTTGGAGGTCTTTGAAAACTATTCTGTTGTTTACTGTTTGTTTGGGATCTATTAACACCCATAAAATCTTATCATATAATCATTTTCCCCGTCCAAAAATCAGGTCAGTTCAGTTCAACTGCTCAATTGTGTCTAACTCTTTGCGACTCTATAAAGTGCAGTACTCCAGGCCTCACTGTGTATTGCCAACTCCCATTTATTCAAACTCATGTTTATTGAGTCGGTGATGCCATCCAACCATCTCATCCTCTGTTTTCCCCTTCTCCTGCCTTCAGTCTTTCCCAGCATCAGGGTCTTTTTAAATGAGTCAGTTCTTTGCATCAAGTGGCCAAAGAACTGGCGTTTCAACTTCAGCATCAGTCCTTCCAATGAATATTCAGGACTGATTTCCTTTAAGATTGACTGGTTGGATCTCCTTGCAGTCCAAGGGACTCTCAAGAGTCTTCTCCAACACCACAGTCCAAAAATAATATGCATGAAAATCACAAGGAAGATTAAAACTACACTTGAGCATCCAGCATTGTCTATTCTGTATCAGTATGATGCGCCCCTGCGGCTGTCTCTTCAGTCCTGTCTGACTCTTTTGCAACCCCATGCATTGTAGCCCGCCAGGCTCCCCTGTCCATGGAATCCTCCAGGCAAGAATAATGGAGTGGGTTGCCATGTCCTCCTCCAGTGTATCTTCCTGACCCAAGGACTGAACCTACGTCTTCTGTATTGCAGGCAGATTCTTTACCCACTGAGCCACCTGGGAAACCCCATCGAGATCATAAAAGTGTCAATTTCATAAATGACATTAATTTATAGGAAGCAAATAATATAATACACTTGCTTTGTTTTGAGATCCCAGCTCTGATGTATCAGGCAATTTTGTTCTTTGTTAATTATGCTACTATGGGCTGATAATATATAATGACTATAGGTGAAATATGACATTAACTAGCATTCCAAAAAAAAAATCTAAAAATACCATGAGTTGATACAGACAAACTTTTCAAGTAGCTATCAGAAAGAATCCAAAACATTGGAGAAATAAAGTGAAAACCAATTAGTCAAATCTCCCCAAAGTGCAGGAGATTAAGTAGGTTTAAGTTGTATCTCCAGACCTTATCAGCTCTCATAGCCTACCAGCGTTTAATTTTAACAAATGCATAAAACACTGCCCCAGATAATCCATGTTTCTTTCTTTTAAATAAAGTTAAGCAGACCTTTTACTTGTCCTGAAGCAATATGCAATCAAAATCTCAACAAGCACAAACGAAGGGCAGACAAGGAGTTAAGAGAAAAAAGAGATTTTTTTGAATAATATATAATATTAACCTTCTATCTAAGCAAAAAAGCATGTGAAGACTACAAGTGGATATGGACAAAGAGAGAGTCCAAGAATTTATAAAGTTTATAAAAGTCATCTGACACTTATAAAATGATACTGTATAAGAAACACGCAATGAATGCTCTCTCTGGAGTTCGTTAAGTGGGTAAGTCGTGTTTGACCCTTTTGCGATTCCATGGACTACAGCCTGCCAGGCTCCTGTGTCCATGGTATTTTTCAGTCAAGAATACTGGAGTGGGTTGCTATTTCCAACTCCAGGGGATCTTTCGGACCCAGCGATCAAACCCTAGTCTCGTGCATTGGCAGGTAGATTCTTTACCACTGAGTCATCCGGGAAGCCATTTACTCTGGATTGGTAAAACCAGCTCCTTTACTATCAGACCAGTTAAATAAAGGAAAGTATAGACGTCTGAGATACAGCTGCTTTCTTCTTTTATTCAATATATATACATATTTGCTATCAACTATCAAAAAGAGAAAAACTGCCATATTTTTCTATTGTAACTAACTTGGAACAATGAATCTTAACTAAATTGGTAGTTGCTTGGGAGCATTTAAACTTTTCCTTGGAGGTCTTTGAAAACTGTTCTGTTGTTTACTGTTTGTTTGGAATCTATTAACACCCATAAAGTCTTATCATATAATCATTTTCCCCGTCCAAAAATCAGTACAGTTCAGTTCAGTTCAACTGCTCAATTGTGTCTAACTCTTTGTGACTCTATAAAGTGCAGTACTCCAGGCCTCACTGTGTATTGCCAACTCCCATTTATTCAAACTCATGTTTATTGAGTCGGTGATGCCATCCAACCATCTCATCCTCTGTTTTCCCCTTCTCCTGCCTTCAGTCTTTCCCAGCATCAGGGTCTTTTTAAATGAGTCAGTTCTTTGCATCAAGTGGCCAAAGAACTGGCGTTTCAACTTCAGCATCAGTCCTTCCAATGAATATTCAAGACTGACTTCCTTTAAGATTGACTGGTTGGATCTCCTTGCAGTCCAAGGAACTCTCAAGAGTCTTCTCCAACACCACAGTCCAAAAATAATATGCATGAAAATCACAAGGAAGATTAAAACTACACTTGAGCATCCAGCATTGTCTATTCTGTATCAGTATGATGCGCCCCTGCGGCTGTCTCTTCAGTCCTGTCTGACTCTTTTGCAACCCCATGCATTGTAGCCCGCCAGGCTCCCCTGTCCATGGAATCCTCCAGGCAAGAATAATGGAGTGGGTTGCCATGTCCTCCTCCAGTGTATCTTCCTGACCCAAGGACTGAACCTACGTCTTCTGTATTGCAGGCAGATTCTTTACCCACTGAGCCACCTGGGAAACCCCATCGAGATCATAAAAGTGTCAATTTCATAAATGACATTAATTTATAGGAAGCAAATAATATAATACACTTGCTTTGTTTTGAGATCCCAGCTCTGATGTATCAGGCAATTTTGTTCTTTGTTAATTATGCTACTATGGGCTGATAATATATAATGACTATAGGTGAAATATGACATTAACTAGCATTCCAAAAAAAAAATCTAAAAATACCATGAGTTGATACAGACAAACTTTTCAAGTAGCTATCAGAAAGAATCCAAAACATTGGAGAAATAAAGTGAAAACCAATTAGTCAAATCTCCCCAAAGTGCAGGAGATTAAGTAGGTTTAAGTTGTATCTCCAGACCTTATCAGCTCTCATAGCCTACCGAGTTGCAGGTTTTGGGGACTGGTAATGAGACTTTTCCCTTTCATTGCAAGGGAAATTGTAACCTTCTTAGAGCCAAGTGTCATTCCTAAGCAAAAGGTAGAAAACTTCAGAGAAAATGAGGCTATTTCAGAAAATTGGATATTAGGATGCAAATTAGTGTCCAAACTCATCTACAGGTTTTCTCATTCAAGGAAGGAAGACAGAATTGATGGATTACAAACTACACTTGAACAGGATCAATTAAGAACTGTTATTATTATCTCTCAATGTAAAATCCTTCAAAAGTCTGTTTCTTCTAAGTAATGGAAGAACCAGACATCATAAAGCCAATTAATAATAATTTATCTATTTATTTTTTTGGCCATGCCATGGAGGATTAGTTCCCCAACCAGGGATCAAATCCGTGCCCCCTGCATTGGAAATGTGGAGTCCTAAATACCAGCCAAGTCTCACAATAATTTTTGTGGTAGAGAACTTTTCAGCCTGAATTTTTTTCCCAGCAGTGAAGGGAGACAGAATACTACACCCCACAATCTATACCTCTTCAGCATAAAAATTATTTTGAACCAAAAGCATTTGAAGAAAAGCAAGCAGAGGGGCAGGATTTCTCTAAATTCTTCTTATCTGCCTACAGTCAGACATACTGCTATATTTAAAATGGATAACCAAGAACCTACTGTATAGCACGTGGAACTCTTTTTCAATGCTATATGGCAGCCTGGATGGGAAGGGAGTTTGGAGAAGAATGGATACATTTAGATGCATGGCTGAGTCCCTTCACTGTTCACCTGAAACTATGACAACATTGTTAATCAGCTATACCCCCAATAAAAAATAAAAAGTACAAAAATTAAAAAAAGGAAGAGTTTTTCCAAAAGGAACCCTCTTATCTTCAATCCCCTCCCCAGAGGTTTAATCAACTGGGCAAGATGACTCATCACAGGAGAGGACACTTGATCCACACCCAAGAAAACTGAATCACAAACATCACACCTCTTTCATCTCTTCTTCTCCAGACCAGTCATCTTTTCTAAAAGTCATCCACTCCCTCTGGAGGCCCACATTCTCCTCCCCATCCTCTTTCAAGATGATATATAAATTCCCAAAACTCACCACTCTCTCTCATATTCAATTTTGTTTTTCTCTGATGCTGGTCCATATGCACATAACATTAAAAATTAATAAATGTGCATACCTTTTATTCTGTTAGCAAGACTGTTGTCAGACTACTTCACAGATCCAGCTATTAAGGATGGGGTGGGGAAGAAAAAGAAACCTTTTCTCCCTTACAGCTGTAAGTCAAGTTACCCAAACTCATCTCCTAGTCCAACCTAGTTGGTTGGTTGGTTGGTTTTCTCCCGATTGTCAGCCCCATTTAGTGAAAAATCATAATTCCTCCTCATCGTTGAACTAATCTACACTATTCTTTAATACTGGCCCTCTAAAATGATGCTTTAATTATACTGGTTTACTCTAGTAAACTCAGACTGAAAAATATACTCTTGAGCCAACATCCATTGGATCATAGAGAAAGCAACAGAGTTCCAGAAAAACATCTACTTCTGCTTTATTGACTACACCAAAGCCTTTGACTGTGTGGATCACAACAAACTGGAAAATTCTTAAGAAGATAGAAATACCAGACCATCTTACCTGCCTCCTGAGAAATCTGTATGCAGGTCAAGAAGCAACATTTAGAACTGGACATGGAACAATGAACTGGTTCCAAATTGGGAAAGGAGTATGTCAAGGCTGTATATTGTCAGCCTGCTTATTTAACTTAAAGGCAGAGTACATCATGCAAAATGCCAGGCTGGATGAAGCACAAGCTGGAATCAAGATTGCCGGAAGAAATATCAATAACCTCAGATATGCAGATGACACTACCCTTATGGCAGAGAGTGAAGAGGAACTTAACAGCCTCTTGATGAAAGTGAAAGAGGAGAGTGAAAATGCTGGCTTAAAACTCAACATTCCAAAAACCAAGATCATGGTATCTGGTCCCATCACTTCATGGCAAATAATGAGGAAACAATGTAAACAGTGACAGACTATTGTTTTGGGCTCCAAAACCACTACAGATGGTGACTGCAGCCATGAAATTAAAAGACACTTGCTCCTTGGAAGAAAAGCTATGACAAACCTAGACAGCATATTAAAAAGCAAAGACATTACTTTGCCAACAAAGGTCTGTCTAGTCAAAGCTATGGTTTTTCCAGAGTCATGTATGGATATGAGAGTTGGACCATAAAGAAAGCTGAGCACCAAAGAATTGACGCTTTTGAACTGTGGTGTTGGAGAAGACTCTTGAGCGTCCTTTGGACTGCAGGAGATCCAACCAGTCCATAAAGGAAATCAGTCCTGAATGTTCATTGGAAGGACTGATGCTGAAGCTGAAGCTCCGATACTTTGGCAACCTGATGCAAAGAGCTGACTCATTGGAAAAGACCCTAATGCTGGGAAAGATTGAAGGCAGGAGAAGGGGATGGCAGAGGATGAGATGGCTGGATGGCATCACCGACTGGATGGACATGAGTTTGAGCAAGCTCTGGGTGTTGGTGAGGAACAGGGAAGCCTGGCATGCTGCAGTCCTTGGGATTCAAAGAGTAGGACAAGACTGAGCAACTGAACTGACTGAATTTTTGATAGCTTTTTTCACATCTATGTGTATATTGCTAATTATATTGAATGTACTGACTGATTCTTGAGGGAACCATGGCGTCTAAGTTTTGTAATTCCCTACACCCATGTGGCAATAAATATATAATACCCCAGGCACTCTCCACCTGCCAGCTTTTCTATGTCAGTTTCAGTCTCTGGATGCCCGCGGGTATTATAGTGGTAGTAGCTTTGCTCAACATTTCCACACGAAGAGCATTTGCTCTTCAGAAATTCTCTTAGGAGAAAGGATTTTTTTTTTTTTTTCTCAGAAGCTTCCTAGCATTGGACACTCCTGAACCAATCACTAGTAAGGAGGAAAAGGCAATCATGGTTGGCTCAGATCTATAGTCTGGTAAAGAACAAATACTGGAGAACCAACCACCATGGACACAGTTTCACTTGATCATCACAAACACTCACTTGGTTACATAGGAGAGACATGAACCACACAGAGAATAGTTTTTCAGCAGAGAAAGAGGAAAAAACATATAGGTAGAGAGTGAGTAATAGATGAGTCAGTTCAGTTCAGTTCAGTCGCTCAGTCGTCTCCGACTCTTTGCGACCCATGAATCGCAGCACGCCAGGCCTCCCTGTCCATCACTCAGACTCACGTCCATCGAGTCGGTGACGCCATCCAGCCATCTCATCCTCGGTCGTCCCCTTCTCCTCCTGCCCTCAATCCCTCCCAGCATCAGAGTCTTTTCCAATGAGTCAACTCTTCGCATGAAGTGGCCAAAGTAAATGGGGCCATAAGGTATGTATATATGGAAACCAGGACACAGCAAGGTTCAGAGATTTTCTGAGGTGGGAGAGTCAAGAATGAACCCTGGTAACCCCCACTACTAGCCATCATTTCACAAACTTGCCATAATAAAAGTGGAATATTATCTACCTTTTATTACTGTCCATCCATATACTCCTTTATGAAATAGAGGTCATTAATCTTACCAATTTTCAAATCATTTATCCTGACAAGTTACCCTTTCTCTAACTTGCTAGGGTCTCTCTTTCCTGTAGTCATCTTCAGATGCTTGGATTTCTCTCCACAGTCAAACTTTAAAATATCTTACTTGCTAGTAAGCACAAAAGCACAGTTTTGGTCGACAAAAAAAAAAATCTCTTGAAATGAAAACAAGAGTATATTAAATATGTTATAGATCTTTTTCTTTATTCTTATTTGTGTCAGTACATATTTTCATGTCTTTGCTGCAAGCAATTGGATATGAATCTTTAATTAGCACTTCATCTTTCTTTATATTAGAAATTCAAAGATATTTTAAAATTTAAGTGAAATCTCATGTAGTTTATTTTCACATGCGTGAATCCAGGGCATTTTCTCTACCTAAAAAAACAGAAATCTTTTTTTCTTTTTTTCAGCTTCATAAATCCTAAAACAACATTAAAGTCATATTTACCTATTAAGTATACATATATATAAGCCACTTTATTTTCTTTCAACCAATCTGTCAACCGTTCTGATATTATTATACAAGAAGATTGATTTCATGGAAATATGATATTAATTTAAGACAATAATTGAGTCTGTTCCAGCAAAGTGATCAGATGACTAGAGAAAATAATGTCTTGGACCAAAAGCCTTTTTACAGTCTTTCCTCTTTTGTTCACTTGCCTAAACTTGAACTGATGTCATGACTAATATATAAAGATATGCATGGAATGGACCAGGCTGTATAGCTGGATGATGTAATGTTTTCCAGAACTAAAGGAAAAATCCAGAAATGTCTTTGTTAACGGCAGAATGTTCTTATTTTCCGTGACCTTTTAGTGGCCACACTGCACAGCAGCATTTCAAAACTGGGGTGCACAGACATATTGGCTGTATGCCCTCCCTTAAACCAGGAACCTGAGACAAAGGATCACCTTGTTTTTCTGGTGAGGTACAATGCAGCAACAATATCACACATTTTCTCAGACCTGAGTGTGGCATGGATCTCTCTAGCTTAGGTCATCTCATGATGGGAGCTGCAGAGTTTTCTACAAGCACAGGACAGCAAGGAAAGAGTGAAGTTTGCACAATGTGTAGGTTTTATTATTTTTCCTCTTTACAAGGTAGTGGTTGTTTTATTCTTTTTTAGCACCACAGACATGCTGAGAATCTGATAAAAGTTATGTTATTTCCTTAAAAATTGCCCACAAAGTTTGCAATTCTGAGGTTTCCCAGACTGTGCCCCACAGATTAAGAAATCCTCCTTCAGGACCTCCCTGGCAATCTGGTGATTAGGACTCTGAGCTTCCACTGCAGGGGACACAAGTTTGGTCCCTGGTCGAGGAACTAAGGTCTGGGAAGCCATAGAGCATGGCTAAAAAAAACAGAGAGAGAGAGAAAGAAAAGAAACCCTTCTTCATGGAAACTAGTGCTGTTATCTTCACATAAAGTGAGATAAAGGAAGATTTTTTTTTTTTAATGAGACTCTAATGGGACTTTGTCAAAAAGACACAGGAACAAACTGAAAGAGCTGCCTATAGCCAAATCTAGGATGATTTCAGCAACAAAATAAAATCAAGTTGGGTTATAATCCAAAGTACAAAATAAAAACCCGTAAGTCCATAAAGATGTAAATAAAATGACTGATTGATTAAATAAATAAATGGTAGAGAAAAGACAAATCGATCATGCAAAATTCCAAGTAACTGGCATAGATCTCTGTCCTCAAACTGGTGCAGCATCACATCCCTCCTTGGTGTGAGCTGTGCATAGAGACATCCTTCCAAAGACCACAGGATGGAAAGGGAGAAAAACAGCAACTTCCACACTGGGGAAGCCTAACAAATACAACCTTACCCAGGTGATTAAACTTAACCTGTTAACCCCTTGATAAATCATGCTGATTTTGTGTACCTTCAATATAGTATGATGAGAATGTTATTTCTAAACATGTGTTCTTCCTCCGCAGAACACATAACCTCAGTAAAACCATGACAAAAACATTGGACAAGTCCTCATGGAGGGATGTTCTGCAACTACCTGACCACTATTCCTCAAAGCTGCCATGGTCATGACAAACTGTCATGAGAAACTGTCACAGCCAAAATGAGCCTGAGGGGACATGAGGACTAGATGCAGTTTATAACCTGAATGAGATCCCGCAACAGAGAAAAGACATTAAATAAGCACTAAGAAATATAAATAAAGCATAAATTTTAGTCATTGATGATATACCAATATTCATTCTTGAATTGTAAAAAAAATGTGCTAAACTAATATAACATGTTAATAATAGAGAAAACCAGGCATAGAGTATTGGGAACTCTATATCATTTTGACAATTTTTTCTATAAATTGTCAATTCTAGAACTGACATTTTAAAATGTCAAGTCTAAAGCTGTTATAACTTTTTCAAAATGTATTTGAGAAAAAAAGAAGAGGGGGCAAATAATAATAATAATACCGGACATGACTGAGCGACTGAACTGAACTGAACTGAAAGGTGAGCAAGATGCCCAATAGCATGTGAAAAGATGCCCCACATCCTGTATCACCAAGGAAATGCAAATTAAAACAATAGTGAGGTACCACAGCACACCTACTTGAATGGCCAAAATCCAGAGCCCTGACAATACTAAATGCTGGCAAGGATATGGAGCAACAGGAATGCATATTCTTTGCTGGTGAGAAAGCAAACAGGTACAGCCACTTTGCAAGGCAGTTTGGTGGATTTTTACAAAATGAAACCTATTCATATAGTATGATCCAGTAATAGCACTCCTTGGTGTATACCCAAAGGTGATGAAACATGTTTACACAGAACCCTGCACACAAGGTTTACAGCAGCAGCTTTATTCATCACTGCCCAAACTGGAAGCCACCAAGCTGTCCTTCAGTAGGTGAATGGATAAACAAACTGGCAAACCTCCAGACAGCAGAACAGCACTAAAACAAAATAAACTGTCAAGCCATGAAAGTACAAGAAGCAACTGAAATGCATATTTCCAAGAAGCCAATATGAAAAGGCTGTACATTTGCAACTATATAACATTCTAGAAAAGACAAAACTATGAGAGACAGCAGAAAGACCATTGGTTGCCTAGAGGTTGGAAGTTTGGAGGAAGGAAGCCCAGGTGATGCACAGAGGATTTTTAGGGCAGTGAAAACACTCCATATGACATCATGATAATGGATATTGTAATGGATGAATAACATCATTACACATCTGTCAAAATCCACAGAACTTGGACAACACCAAGAGTGAATCCTCATGTAAACCATGGTCTTTGAGTGATTATAATGCTGGATCATCGACTGTAACAGAGGTACCATCTGGTGGAGGATGTTGATGATGTGGGAGGCTGAGCAGGGTACCGGGGAAATCTCGTACCATCCTCTCAATTTTGCTATGAATCTAAGGAAGCTCTAGAAAAGCGAAGTTAAAAAAAAAGAACAGGAAAGAAGCTAAAAGATTCAAGAGAGGCAATTACACTTTCTTATTCTAAAATCTTTCTTACTTCATAACTCTGTAAACTCTGTATAAAATCATGTAAAACTGACACTATGATCATATGTGAAGACTGGGGCTTATGATAAACCGCCGCTACAAGTCCATACATATCACCTCATCAGAAGGTTCCATTTTTCATCCACATGGAATAGTTTTCAGTTGGATAATCAGATAGACATACAAAGATAAACACTTTCTATATCCAGGTAATAAATTTGGTCAATAGTTATTTAAGAATCTTAAGAATCTAGATAATCTTGGGGTTAGTATAGCGTATTTTAATTTGCTTATTTGCCTAACTATAGTGTAGCTTATTATCATTTCTCTTGAAATCATTTGTATTTATTTTCCATTTGGTTTTCCCAGATTAAATTATGAATTGAAGGTTTATGCATATAGGGAGTGATACCCTCTACCATCATTAGGTCAGTTTAATTAGTTTATATTATTTGAAAAGAATGTGTTTATGGGTATATGTGTATGTGGGTGGTAAAGTGTGTCATGTTATGATTGGCTAAGAATTGTAATTACCAACAGTGTTCCTCAGCAATTGTTTTATTTATCACCCTAGTTGGGCTTAAGGAACTGATGAATTCCATGGAAACATTTTAAAATGTTTCATATCTTAAATTATGCAATTACTTATCCATGGCTCTTTGAAAAGTATATTTCACAAAGTAGAAACACCTCTTTGAGAGGTGCTGTATACTGGATACTGACAATATCCAAAACGCATCAAAGACCACGGTCCTTTGGATAGAAGCCTCATGACACAACGAATTAAACCTCAATCCAAAGAAAGTTTCCTGTGCAATTATTTTCCATATTATGTAGAAATTGTATGCCACCTAGCCCAGCAGATCGGTATCCATAGAAATACCGCTGACTCTGAGACTAATTACAACTGGAACAGGACTTATCTTCACTCAGCTTTTCCCACATACAGCATTAATATAAAATATTTCCTGTCTGGCTTAATATAAGTGGTAATAAGAGAAGCCCCACAGTCACACAATAAAATTAAGTGTGAATATCACTGAAGAAACCCTTAAGGGTGGACATATGTTCTAGTGTCAGACAGGCTGTGAGAGTCCGATGTGACCGTGGTGAATCACTTATGCTCTCTGAGCCTTCGTGTATTCCATGCACTTTAAATGAAGGTTTAAATGAGGTGACTGCTAAGATCCTTTAGGTTACAGTCCAAATCATCCTGTGATGAAGGCTGTGACCTTGTGCCCCTCAGATCACCCAGCAGAACTGAGACTGCCAAGAGCTCAGAGCTCTGAGCTGCAAAACTCCAGGAACAGTCTTCAGCTGACAGGACGTGTCTTGCCCTGGAGGAAACCCAACTTTGAAGACTCTGACTGCGCGTAGGACACCAAGGTACCAAGTCCCTTTCTACTAACTTTAGCGGCCATTCTGAAAGTCCATCCCAGTCTCAGAGCTCCCGGGGCACCAGCTAAAGCCTCAGTTTTATCTGCATTGTTCCTGTGTTTGAATCCACCTCTCTCAGATCCAAGAGGTCTTTTTCTAGAAACAATCTCTTTCTACAGGGAAGTCTTCATCTCAGAGGCTGTTTCTGAGAAAATTCAACTGATGATATAAACTAAATAAGATTCCTTAAAGAACAACCAAAGCTTCACCAGTAATGCAGCTACCAATATGCTACATGTCTCTTCTACTTTAGTTATTTAAAAAGGTTTCACTTAAGAAAGCTCTTGGCATTCACAACATGACATGTGCCAGTTATGCATATAAGAGTCCAACACACATGTGGGTGATTCTGATATAAAATGACGTGTCCAGTGACTCTAAGCATGGTTGCACTGAACCCACCTGAGAAGCTCAGCAAACTGCGGGTGCTGAGCCCCATACCCCACCTTCAGGCAGAGTCAACATGGGATCAGGATTTTAAAGGCTTCTCAGATGATCTGAATGGTTAGACACATTACTTGTTATAAAACAAAGCTCCATGACAAGCAGACATGGATTGTAATATGAGGAACCCCAACATTTAAGAAGCAGATGGAGGAACACAAGCCAACAATTAAAACAAAGAATGAGCTGCCCAAGAAGGAGGTGTGATCTACGAATGTCACCTGCCCCATTAGTAAGCAAAGGATGCTGCAACCATCAAGCCGTCAGCTGCTGCAATCTGTCCCAGCTATGTACGCCGAGGGGATTCAAGATGAGACTCACAGGATGCTGGCCCCAGAGAACTGAGATGCACATCAAAGAAATGACTTCAGTGAGCCCAGACTCTTGTATTCTCCCATGCACAGAAAGCACTAAATTCCTTGAGATATCTGGTTTTCCTTAATCAACAGTAATTTTTCAAGTTTTGAATGCCTGATCTTTGTTGCAGAAACTCTTTGTTGCAGACTGGTTCCCCTTTGCTTCTTTGGAGCCATCCCTCAGAGCTATGTGAAATGCTGCATCTCAGGTTTACATCCTCAGTTTTGTCCACCAAATAAAACATGATCTTCAGCATTAAGACTGTGAATTTTTTAAGTTGAAAGAGGAAACCTATAGGTGTGGTATCAACAGAAATCCAGGAAAAAAATATTTGATGGAGGGA
The DNA here is from genome assembly GCA_006410675.1 of Oreotragus oreotragus. Taxonomy (NCBI): domain Eukaryota; kingdom Metazoa; phylum Chordata; class Mammalia; order Artiodactyla; family Bovidae; genus Oreotragus; species Oreotragus oreotragus. The sequence goes on along the minus strand of SJYX01005819.1, from coordinate 36,648 downwards.
TTGGTTCACAGGACCAAGGCTGCTGAGAGGTCAGAAAGATGAGAACTAAAGACCTTTCCAAGGATTCAACAAAAGGGAGAGGTGTTTCCAGATGAGGGAGAAATAGAAGCCATGCTGGAGTGGGTGGATTGGTCAGATGTAGGGAGGGATAAGGACTGAAGAGCTTGACTGGAGAGACTTCAAAAATCAGAACAAGAACTTCTGTACTCTCCTTCCCCTGTGGACACATGACTCAACAGCATCTCAGAGATCCATTCCCTTTGCAAGAAATCCAGAAATTAGCTGAGAGCCTTCTCCACCTAACCAGCCCCAATGGCACCAGTAGGAAAAGGGGAGATACCATCTCCCCAAGAGCACCCACTCCCAGATATAGACCACTGAGAACAGGGAAAGAGTGGGACCAGCATCCCAGCTCACCCAGGTACCACCCCAGGGACAGGCTTCTAGCTCTCCAGTCTCAGGACCATGAAGGGGCTGGCAGCCTCCATCCCCTGTGGACCACAGAGAACAAAGCTGGGACTGAACTAAGGGCACTGGTGACACCCTTCCTGCCCCGTTAGCACACAGAGTTGGGCTCTAAAACCCCAGATCCTCCCCATATCTGCACCCCCTGGAATCCTGCTGCACTCTGCACTATGGACAGCACGTGGAAACAACCCAAAGTCTATTGACAGATGAATGCATTATTTCAGAAGGCAGTTTATGCATACAATGGAATATTGCTCATCCCTGAAAAGGAAACCCTGCCATATGCAACAACACAGATGGACTTGGAGGGCGTGATGCTAAGTGAGATAAGGCAGGGAAAGGACAAAAACTGCAGGATTCCACTTACATGAAAAACCTAAAAAAGACACTAACATAAACAAAGGGAAAAATGGGGGTTGGCTGGAGTGGGGGCGGGGACTGGAGTCACTCATCAACAAGTTTAAAATTTCAGTTAAGGAAGATGAATAAGTCCTAGAAATCCCCTGTACAACTACTTACAGTCAACCATGTTGTATTGGACACAAGAACTGGTGAAAAAGGGAAGATCTCATGTTAAGTGCCCTTGCCACAATGAATTTTTTAAATTAAAAAAAAAAAATTCCAGTAACAACTTCCCCCAAAAGAAAATCCACACTTCATGTATACATATATTTCAACTGAGTTACTGCCCAATTTAATAGAGAAAAAAGTCAGTCAAATTATTAGTTTGCTTTTTTAAAACTCAAATGGCTGATTTTATTAAAACTATTTCCATAGCTAATATTTGAAAACCAAATTTAAAGCCCCGGCTTCCTTCTAAGGAAAATCTGGCCCATGAAGAGATAAAAACTGAACATTAGCAGGACAAAACATCATTGAATATATTTCCTGACTCCTTCAACTTCAAAAATTAATAAAATAAATCTACCTTTTTAAACCACCCTCCAAAGAAGACTTTGACTACACTGATTCCAGACAAGGAGAACAAGTGGCTAGAAAAAGGTATGGGTTTCAGAGACACAAGGACATTTTATTCACCTTAGTCTGTGATGTAAAATCCAAGGATGTGATGAAAGATGCAGTTGAGTCAATAAACTTGAACAAATTAATTTCAATTTCAGATTCCCCCCAAAAAAACAGGAGTCAATGAAATCTACATCGTGGTTTAGAGAATTAGCCTTGGCTGGATGAAGGGGAGCCCCTTCTCTGAAAGAGATGAAGGGAGAAGAGGACACAGGCAGGATAACATGCCTAGGGAAAGCTGAGTCAGACAGATGTTCTGTCCTCAAAAGCTTCACAATAGCAATCCAGAACAATTTTCTTGTTTACCTGCTAAGAATTAAGTAATCACACAAACACCTAGAAGATAAATGAAATACACTGAATTGTACTTTAAAGCAATTTTGAACATTAAAGGTAAAAAAAATCAGTGTAACTGATTTTGAAATTAACTCTTTAGGACTGTTGCAAAATGATTCACTAAGCATGGTTATTTTCAATTGGTCTATAGTTGTCTATATTTGTTAACACATTTTGGGGATGGGAGGTGTTCTTTGAAACTAAATTTTCAAAGAATTGAAACTATTTCTCCCTCACAGAACTCAAATAAAACTTCAATTCTGCATACACAGCACGGGTAGCATTAAACAATGAGCCAGCTGCAGCTAGGTATTTTCCTAAACATTGGAAATGCACAAGCAAAACAACATACAAACACACTGCCTTCACAGAGCTCAATCTCTGACTCATGGAGTAATCGTCAGTGGATCAGTTCAGTTCAGTTCAGTTGCTCAGTCGTGTCTGACGCTTTGCGACCCCATGAATCGCAGCACGCCAGGCCTCCCTGTCCGTCACCAACTCCCGAAGATTACTCAGACTCGCATTCATCGAGTCGGTGATGCCATTCAGCAATCTCATCCTCTGTC
>SJYX01005819.1:19183-31741 GCA_006410675.1 Oreotragus oreotragus | reverse complement strand
TTTCCAAATTTGCTGGCATATTGAGTGCAGCACTTTCACAGCATCATCTTTCAGGATTTGAAACTGCTCAACTGGAATTCCATCATCTCCACTAGCTTTGTTCGTAGTGATGTTTTCTAAGGCCCACTTGGCTTAGCATTCCACGATGTCTGGTTCTAGGTGAGTGATCACACCATTCTGATTATCTTGGTCATGAAGATCTTTTTTGTACAGTTCTTCTGTGTATTCTTGCCACCTCTTCTTAATATCTTCTGCTTCTATTAGGTCTATACCATTTCTGTCCTTTATCGAGCCCATCTTTGCATGAAATGTCCCCTTGGTATCTCTAATTTTCTTGAAGAGATCTCTAGTCTTTCCCATTTTGTTGTTTTCCTCTATTTTTTTGCATTGATCACTGAGGAAGGCTTTCTTATCTCTCCTTGCTATTCTTTGGAACTCTGCATTCAGATGCTTATATCTTTTCTTTTCTCCTTTGTTTTTCACTTCTCTTCTTTTCACAGCTATTTGTAAGGCCTCCCCAGACAGTCATTTTGCTTTTTTTTTTTTTTGCTTTTCTTTTCCCAGGGGAAGGTCTTGATCCCTGTCTCCTGTACAATGTCACGAACCTCTGCCCATTGTTCATCAGGCACTCTGTCTATCAAATCTCGTCCTTTACATCTATTTCTCACTTCCACTGTAAAATCACTGGATAGGAATTCCCAATCCCCCAGTTCCCAGTCCTAAAAGAATATCGTTCAGTGCTAAGGTTTGCATTTGATATGGTTTCAAATACCCACTATCCAGCCACATTTATGAAAAGGCGGTTATTAAAATGTTACGAAAAATATCCTCATTCCCAATTAATTTGCTTTGCCTATTTTCCTCATGTATGATGACTGTGGGCTTTGCTCCAGCTGGCAACTCAGATTCCAACCCTTCACTCAAGCATCCTGTAGTCCACACGCCTGTGTTTCAGAACCCTGCTGGGCCTCCAGGCACAGCTCCTCTACTGCTAATTTCACGCTGAACTTTCTTCCTCTCTCTCCTGGGACCACATCTGAGCTGCAGGAAAGACTCAAACTTTCTTTCTCCTGACAAATAGTAAACATAATTCTACTCACAGCAGCCTCTTCCGTCTGTTCTCTGTCTGCCACCCACAGTCAACAGCCATGCCTTCACTTACATGGGTCCAGGGACCAGGTGGCCATGAGCCCCCCACTCGGGGGACACAGGTGACTCTGCCTCTGGAGTCGCCTAGAGAAGGAAAAGCATCCTCTCCATCTGCTGGGGACCATGAGAACTGCCACAACACCTCCACAATCTCCTCCAAAGAGGCTCTCCCACTGGTCTTCTCCATTCTCACTCTGCTGAGCTACAGAGGCAGATGGCGGGCTGGAGGTCTCACGACCATGACTGCATCAGAGGTCTGTTTCCCAGCTCTAGGATGCAGGCATGTTTGTTCTTGGCCTTTGGAACCTCACTAAAACTGATGCAGAAAAAAATCCTACTTCAAATTCCGCACATACTGAGCTAACTTTTAACTCCCCTCCTCTGGTTATTGCCAAAAGAAAATACAATTATAGATTACTTATATAAGTTATATAAGTAAATGTACTATTTACTTAATAATTAAATATAATTAACTAATATGGTCCTTAGTATAAAACAATCAATTATCATGTATATTTTGGATTCTGGCAGGACACACTCTGAGGACAAAAGACTTTCCAGTGTGACAAGTGACTGTGAATTAAAATAGGCAGATATTATTAATATATGATATAAGCTATGCAGGCTCTTTAAAGCAGAAATTTAAGAATTTTCACACAAGGTAGGATTTCAGAATTATGAACATTATCAATTAGAATTTTAATACGTTGGCTTTTTAAGTTACATACAAATTCTCTATTATACTTAATAATTGAATGAGCCATTGATCATTTTGACATAAAGAGCTAATAAAAACTATTTCAGAAACATTTCATTTCTGTTGTGAAGTGCTTAGAATAGCATGTAAAAGAGAGTAGAGAATCATGTCATAATCAATGCTATTCCTCCCCCTGCAAGGTCACTGTAAACATTTTTTTGCTATCCACAAGGAAGTCTTATTTTAATATTTCCATTCAAGTAGGTTTTCCTGTAAAATGTTACACACTTTTGAAAGGTTATTTGTGCAATATTGCTTAGAAATAGGCCTCCAAAGACAGACAGACAAATATGTGCAGAGAAAACAATCTGAAGTTCTGTAAACGAATCTTTTGGAACCCAGGGAAACGGAACGATGAATCACACCCATAATCCACTGCACGGCACGGTCACTTAATGCCTACACAGGTTTTACAGATCCTGTGTGCTTCTATAACAGAGGCTTAGAAGAAACACCGCTATGTTCTGTCATCAGAAGATGTTGACTCTTATAGCTATGCATGGCATGTATATGTATGTAAAGTATCTTGCCTTGAATCTGTGTCTTAGCACAGAATAAATGGTGAGGTTAATAGGTGCACAGTGAAGATGCTCAATATGTAGGAACACAGAAAAAACAGTACTGATGAACTTATGTCCAAAGCAGAATCGGAGACAGAGACACAGAGGACAAACCCTTGGATACCAAGGGTGAGGGGAAAAGGGTGGAATGAGAGGGGAGACTGCGACTGACATATATACACGACTATGCATAAAATAGATTATGAGTGAGAACACACTGTACATCACAGGGAACTCTACTTAGTACTCTGTGGTGACCTAAATGGGAAGGAAATACAAAAAAAGAGAGGACATAGGCATCTTTCACGCGCTGGAGAAGGAAATGGCAACCCACTCCAGTGTTCTTGCCTGGAGAATCCCAGGGATGGGGGAGCCTGGTGGGCTGCCGTCTATGGGGTCACACAGAGTCGGACATGACTGAAGTGACTTAGCAGCAGCAGCAGCAGCAGCATATATGGGATCGCTGGGCTTCCCACGTGGCTCAGTGGTAAAGAAGCCACGTGCCAAGGAGGAGATGTGGGTTTGATCCCTGGGCTGGAAGAATCCTTGGAGAAGGAAATGGCAACACACTCCAGTATTCTTCCCTATTAAATCTCATGGGCAGAGGAGTCTGGCCAGCTACAGCCATGAAGTTGCAAAAGAATCAGATACAACTCAGCGACTAAGCAACAACACAGGTATACATATAGTTGATCCACTTTTCTGTACAGTAGAAACTGACACAGCATTGTAAGGCAACTAAACTCGTACAAAAAAAAAGAGAGAGCGAGAAAAGAAACTCCTATTTTAAAAAAGAGAGAGAAAAAAGAGTAATTGAATGAGTTAAATGATTCACTTTTTAAAAAATAAAATTAGAAACAGCAAGCCAGTTAAGAGTCATAGAGAAATCATTTTCTGTTTTCTCTAAGTTGGAAGTTTGCTTAAGGTTTGTGAAATCCCAGAATAGAATATTATAAATGCACTGAAAGTACTAATGATTGTACTTTTTATTTAGAGTTAACTATAGTCCATCTAGTCAAGGCTATGGTTTTTCCAGTGGTCATGTATGGATGTGAGAGTTGGACTGTGAAGAAGGCTGAGCGCCGAAGAATTGAATCTTTTGAACTGTGGCATTGGAGAAGACTCTTGAGAGTCCCTTGGACTGCAAGGAGATCCAACCAGTCCATTCTCAAGAAGATCAACCATGGGATTTCTTTGGAAGGAATGATGATAAAGCTGAAACTCCAGTACTTTGGCCACCTCATGTGAAGAGTTGACTCATTGGAAAAGACTTTGATGCTGGGAGGGATTGGGGGCAGGAGAAGCAGGGAATGACAGAGGATGAGATGGCTGGATGGCATCACTGACTCGATGGACATGAGTCTGAGTGAACTCCGGGAGTTGGTGATGGACAGGGAGGCCTGGCATGCTGCGATTCATGGGGTTGCAAAGAGTCGGACACGACTGAGCAACTGAACTAAACTGATGTGGACTTCCACCAGCAGAGAACGAAATTGTACATGTTCACATTCTCATGCACACCTAGTATTTCCCTTTCACTTCCAGCCACTCTGTTGAGTATATAATAGTGCCCCATTGTCATTTTAGTTTAAAAATACATTTTATTAAGGTAATATAAACAACTGGGAAGAAATCAAATGTCATTTTAATCTGTATTTCCTTGATGAGTAATGAAGTCGATCATCTTTAAATATGGCTCTGGCCTTTTGGCTGCCATCATTTGGGCATATTCAGTTATGCTGTCTGCCTTTTTCCTAATGATTTCTAAACATTTCTTATATATTCTCCATAAAAGTATTTATACAAATGTCTACAAAAAGGAGAGAAAAATAAAGGACAGTGATTTCTATCATGAACTATTATGTAGCAATGAAAAATGGTTAAACTCTTGCTACATTTAACATTGTGGATCAATCTTACATATATTTACAGGATTATTCCATTTATCATATTTCAAAAATGGGCAGACAATAAGTGGCTTCTAACTTGACAATATTCTATTTCTAAATCCAGGTGCTGGTTACATAGTTACATGTGAATACTTAAGCTATGTGCTTAAGATAAANGGTTAAACTCTTGCTACATTTAACATTGTGGATCAATCTTACATATATTTACAGGATTATTCCATTTATCATATTTCAAAAATGGGCAGACAATAAGTGGCTTCTAACTTGACAATATTCTATTTCTAAATCCAGGTGCTGGTTACATAGTTACATGTGAATACTTAAGCTATGTGCTTAAGATAAATGCACTTTTCTATATGCAAATTACACTTGAAAAATGTTTAAAAACAATAACACAAAAAGAATTTTGTCACATTCTGTTATTTACAAAGAATGTATTCCTTGTTATTTACAAAGTACTTCAATGAGTTTTAAGTTTTAGGAAAAGCCTACAATAAACTGAATATATGTTTCTTAAAAATATACAAAGTAAAATCAAGATAAAGTGTTCTTACTGGTGAGGGCAACAACTAAAAAATAACACAAACATGGTGGTAAGGAAGCTCATGAAAAGACCTGGACTGGAAATCAGAAGTCTATGTTCCCTCTGGCTCCTGGCCAGGGCTATGCCCTTGGCAAAAAAAATCTTACCTCCTGGGACCCCAGCATTCTTATCTCCTAGATAAACAGGATAAATTATGACATGTACCCAATGACCAAAAACATGAGCCACAATACCCACCAGAGAGTATCACTGGAATATCACTGACTAATCTTTAAATATGACCTTAAGAAACACATGCCACAAGTTGCTCTGTGTAAAGGGAGGGTGGCACTGCCTGTTGTATAAACTCAGCTGAGAATCTGCCCAGCTCTGAGTGTCACACATAGCTCACAGTGTTGGCCTGGCACAGATAGGTGGGACATGTGTTGTACTCACCCCAGTCCTAAAATCCTGAATCTTAGGAGAATATGTGCAATAAAGTGACACAGCTATTGTTTAGCTGTAAAATTAGATTTTCTGTCTCTAAAAATTAGCTTAAGTCACAACAGAAGAATAACAGCTAGACTTATATAAAATATGCAAAACCTCTTAGAGCTCTTTCAAGGAAACTCAGTATCACAAACACAGCCAGTGCACTTTATAGAATGTTTAGGGTTTAAAAGATAATTTCTTACACAATGTCAAATTATATTGTCAGATAAACACTGTAAATCAGTTCATCATTTCTATTTTACAGATAAGAGAACTGAGTACAGGTGGGGCAAAAGAAAGGTCACAAATGTATTAAGTGATCCAACCCAGAATAGTCCCTTCGTACTCAAGACAACATTGTTCCCACCTATTAAACATCCAGAGCAAACTTCTCTTCCAGTGACTATGAAAAATTCATTAATTCTTTTGGCAGTTCTTTCATTTTACAGATCAAGACTATTAAGGTCAAGAGCAACTTATCTGAGGACACAAAGAAAGTTAGTGACAGAGTGAATTAGAACCCCATTATTCTGAATTTCAATCCAATTCTTCCTCTTCTGTATCAATTCAATTAATTCCACATTAATATCTGTCCACATTAATATCCACATTAATAATGATGAGATGATCAAGGTGAATGTCTGGGACAGAATGGAAGATGTTTAAGCCCTTTCTCATAAAAGGCTAGGTGCAGAGCTAAGGAAGGTTGAGAGCAGAGCCAGCTTGATACGTTAACTCTGAGATCCAGAGGAAGTTACAAATAATTAACTGGAACTCACAAGAGTAACTACACCTGGAGATAAGGATGTGTGCATAACCCACAGATCCAGGTAGAACCTAGGGGGAAAGTGCTAAGAAAATAAAAGGACCAAGGATGAACCTCTAGCAGCACTGAGGATATGGATATCTGGTAAAATCCACTATTTCTTGACAGACAGAAAGAAATAGCCAAGGAAGGTGTCTAACCAGATACATGCTGGAAGGCAAATTGGGACTGGTGGGGGACATGGTCATTTCAGGACACAGAAGACAAACATTAGTCCTTGTCAAATATTATAAGGTCTCAAAACAAATTTAGCATATTTTCTTTAAAGGGACAAAATGAATATCTTCATCAAAAAACAGAATGGCTGGACTTCCCTGGTGGTCCAGTGGCTGAGAATCCGCCTGCCAATGTAGGGGACATGGGTTCGATCCCTAGTCCAGGAAGGTTCTACATGCCACGAGGCAATGAAGCCTGGGTGCCACAGCTACTGAGCCCTTGCCTTAGAGCCCATGTTCTGCAACAAGTCACCCCAATAAGAAACCTAAGCACTGAAACTAGATTAGCCCCTGCTCCCTGCAATTAGAGAAAGCTCACACATAGCAACAAATAAGAAAATAATGAATAAATAAATTAAGGAAAAAATAGAATGGTGACAGGAGTCAATGTGAATAGGAGAATTAATAAGGTTGTATTGCTTCCTTTATTACAACAGTAATGTCTGGCTTTCGTAATTCAAAGAAATTCAAGTAAATAAAGGAAAAAATAGTGAATTAGAACTGAGAATGATCTCAGCAATCCCCCTCACGGATCACTGATTTGTTGGGGCTAAGGGCTTGTGTAATTTGATGAAGCTATGAGGCATGCCACGGAAGGCTAACCAAGATAGATGGGTCATAGTGGAGAGTTCTGACAAAACGTGGTCCACTGGAGGAGGGAATGGCAAACCACCCCAGTATACTTACCATGAGAACCTGATAAACTGTATGAAAGGACAAAGATATGACAACTTCCCAGGTTGGAAGGTGTCCAATATGCTACTGGGGAAGAACGGAGGAGAACTACTAACAGTCCCAGAAAGAATGAAGTGGCTGGGCCAAAGTGGAAACGATGCCCAGTTGAGGATTTCTGGTGATGAAAGTAAAATCTGATGCTGCAAAGAACAGTATTGCATACGAACCTGGAATGTTAGGTTACTGAATCAAGGTAAATTGGCTGTGGTCAAACAGGAGATGGTAAGAATAAACATCAAAATCTTGGGAGTCAATGAACTAAAATGGATGGGATTGGGCAAATTTGTTTCAGATGACCATTATATCTACTATATAGAATATATAGTAGTATATATTCTATATAGTATACTATATAGTATAGTATATAGTATGAAGTGAAGTGAAGTTGCTCAATCATGTCTGACTCTTTGCGACTCTGTGGACTGTAGCCCGCCAGGCTCCTCTGTCCATAGGATTCTCCAGGGAAGAGTACTGGAGTGGGTTGCCATTTCCTTCTCCAGGGGATCTTCCCAACCCAGTGATCAAACCTGGGTCTCCTGTATTCCAGGCAGACGCTTTATCCTAAGCCACCAGGGAAATAGCATATAGTATAGTAGTTTATATATATAATATATAGTGGGCGAGAATCCCATAAAAGAAATGGAGTAGCCCTCATAATCAACAAAAGAGTAAGAAATGCAGTACTTGTGTGCAATCTCAAAAATAACAGAATGATCTCAGTTCATTTCCAAGGTGAGCCAGTCAGCATCACAGGAAGCCAAGTCTATGTCCCTATCACTGATGCCAAAGAAGCTGAAATTCATTAGCTCTATGAAGACCTAGAAGACCTCCTAGAACTAACACCAAATTAAAAAAAAAAAAGATATTCTATTCATCATTGGAGATTGGAGTGCAAAAGTAGGAACTCAAGAGATACCTGAAGTAACAGACAAGTTTGGCCTTGGAGAACAAAATGAATCAGGGCAAAGGCTAACTGAATTCTGCCAAGAGAAGCCATTGGTCATAGCAAATAACTTTTCTCAGCAACACAAGAGACAACTTTACATGTGGACATCACCAAATGGTCAATACCAAAATCAAATTGATTACATTCTTTGTAGCCAAAAATGGAAAGGCTGTATACAATCAGCAAAAACAAGACCTGGATCTGACTGTGGCTCAGATCATCAGCTTCTCACAGCAAAATTCAGGCTTAAACTAAAGAAAGCAGGGAAAATCACTATGCCAGCCAGATACAACGTAAGTCAAATCCCCTATAAATATGCAGTGGAGGTAACGAATAGATTCAAGGGATTAGAACTTGGACAAAGTGTGCCTGAAGAACTATGGATGGAGCTCTGTAATACTGTACAGGAAGTAGTAAACAAAACCATCCCAAAGAAAAAGAAAAGCAAGAAGGCAAAGTGGTTATCTGAGGAGGCCTTACAAATAGCTAAATAAAGAAGAAAAGTGAAAAGCAAGTGAGAAAGGGAAAGGTATGTCCAACTAAATGCAGATTTCTAAAGAACAGCACGGAGAGACAAGAAGGCCTTCAAAGAACAGTGTATAAAATTAGAAGAAAACAACGGAAGGGGAAATACTAGAGATCTCTTCAGGAAAACTGGAAATATCCAGGGAACATTTTGCCCAAATATGGGCACAATAAAGGACATAAATGGTAAAGACCTAGTAGATGCTGAAGAGATTAAGATATGCAGATGATACCACTTTAATGCCAGAAGGTGAAGAGGAACAAAAGTGCCTTGTGATGCAGATGAAGGAGGAGAGTGAAAGAGCTAGCTTAAGACTAGATATACAAAAGCTAAGATTATGGCACCTGGCCCCATTACTTCGTGGCAAATAGGAGAAAAGGTGGATGCAGTGACAGATTTCCTCTTCTTGGGTTCTAAAATTATTGCAGATGGTGACTGCAGCCATGAAATCAGAAGACGATTGCTTCTTGGCAGGAAAGCTGTGACAAACATAGACAGTGTGTTGAAAAGCAGAGCCTTTACTCTGCCAACAGTGAACCAACCACATAGTCACATACAGTGTGAATCGTAAAGAAGGCAGAATGCCAAAGTGGTGCTGGAGAAGAGTCATGAGAGTCCCTTGGGCAGCAAGGAGATCAAACCAGTTAATCTTAAGGGTTAACTGGACACTCATTGGAAGGACTGATGCCAAAGCTAAAGTTCCAGTATTTTGATCACCAAATGCAAAGAGTTGACTGATTGGAAAAGTCCCTAATGCTGGGAAAGATTGAGAGGCAGAAGGAGAAGAGGGCATCAGAGCATTAGATGGCTGGGCGGCATCACTGATGCAATGGACATGAACTTGGGCAAACTCTGGGAGATGGTGAGGCCAGAGAGGCCTGGCGTGCTTCAGTCCATGAGGTCGCAAAGAGTTGGATATGACTGGGCAACTGAACAACAGAGCTGAGAAAGTAGAGGCTGCTGTGGGCTGTCAGTTTCAGAAGCTGACAATGAACATAGGGGAAGAAACAAAGTTGATGAAACAGGAATATAAAAACTACTCGCTTTTCATATTTTAAGTGGATAGTGAATAAGAATCCACTGTATAGCACAAGGAACTCTGCTCAGTGTTACGTGGTAGCCTCGATGGGAGGGGAGTTTAGGGGGAGAACGGACATATGTATATTTATGATTAAGTCCCTTTGCTTTTCACCTGAAAATATCATGATGTTGTTAATTGGCTATACCCAAACAAAAATTAAAAGTTAAAGAAAAAAACTACACACTTTCTCAGGTAGGCGAGATTTCAGCATATTTTTAAGCCCTTGGAAAAAGGAGCCAAAGAAGAGAAGATGATGACACGTGGCAGAGCCGAGTGCAGTGATGGGGAAGTCTCAGAGGCATGGGGCGTGGGATCCAAGACTCTTCCTCTAGGTCAGGAGGCAAGAAAAGAAAGGATGATGCCACAGGCAGCTTTGGAGGGAAGAAGGAGGAGTTCAGGGAGCAACTGTCCAGTGACTTCTATTTTTTTTTTCCTTTAAAGTTGAAGTTCACACTGCAGGCAAGGACTGAAAGGGGTGTTGATCAAGAACTGAAACCACTGTTAGGAAAAGAGAACAATGGAGCCACTAAGAGCCAAGTAAATGTGGAGGCCCCACAATGAAGACCCAGAAAAGGCGAGATCAACACACAAAACAAACCAACGGAGATTTCAAGCAACATTTGTAAAATGAAATAAAAATATTATAGACATTCTAATCAAATAAATTTGGAACTTCTAGGAGAGATCAAAGAATGTTGCAATAAGACCTTGGGGAAGTCTCAGCCGCAAGGTTCAGGGTGTAACTCATTGCTGAACAGAGATGCACAGAAGCCTGCATCCCCTCACTAAAGGTGGGCCTATTCTGCTTGGTTACTCTCAGGCTCAGAGTCCTAAACTTCCCTGAATCCTGAACCATCATGAATTCCTACCACTGTCTTCTCACAGGAGGACTAGTACAGGTCAGATATTTCACATTCTTTAACAGAGTCTATTTCTCCATTAGTGATTTAATCAGTGCTTTGCTATTATTCCAATCAGAGCTCTGAGAAATGCAATTTCCTATTTACATCATTTCTCAGAGGAGCTATTTATATGTACATAAATTTGAATAATTTGCTTTATGAATTCTATATGTAAATTTCCATTGAAATGTCTGGGCCAGAGGAACTCATTTATGAAGAGTTCTCTGTTCTCAGGAGGACAGCAGTGATGTGCCTTTTTCAGGAAGTAGCATAAGGAGAATACAGGAAACTTGTGCAAAGCTACTGCATCCTTTACTGCATTACAGAAAGTACTCACCTCCAAAAGAAAACAAAAAAGCAAACACCAGACATAAGTTTGTAAGTCAAATTCCACATTTTGATAATTATAACTTGTAAAGAATTATAAAACTAATTGGTATTACTGAGCCATTAAAAAGAATACATTTGAATTAGCTCTAATGAGGTGGATGAAACTGGAGCCAATTATACAGAGTGAAGTAAGCCAGAAAGAAAAACACCAATACAGTATAGTAACACATATATATGGAATTTAGAAAGATGGTAACGATAACCCTGTATGCGAGACAGCAAAAGAGACACAGATGTATAGAATAGTCTTTTGGACTCTGTGGGAGAAGGAGAGGGTGGGATGATTTGGGAGAACGGCATTGAAACATGTATAATATCATATAAGAAATGAATCGCCAGTCTAGGTTCGATGCAGGATACAGGATGCTTGGGGCTGGTGCACTGGGATGACCCAGAGAGATGGTATGGGGAGGGAGGTGGGAGGGGTGTTCAGGCTTGGGAACACGTGTACACTTGTGGTGGGTTCATGTTGATGTATGGCAAAACCAATACAGTATTGTAAAGTAAAATAAATAAAATAAAATAAAGAATTATAGAGCTAAGAACAGTGACTATTCACCTTGGACACATGCCATTCTTTGATTCGGGAGGACAGTTACATACCTATATTTTGCTAAGTCCAATCTGCAATCATATCCCTTAGTAATTAGCTTGCTTAAGAAATAGAATTTTGTATATTCTCTTTCCATTTTTTAGGCCTGATTGGTTCTAAATCAGAAAACAAAAAGATTGTGACAAAAAAAAAATAGCCCTGAATATTAAGATACCAAAGCAATCATAAATAAATCAGGATTGTATCACAATAGATAGAACTGGAATAAATAAATGAAATGAGGAGATTACCAAGATAAAATTTTTCACCATGCAATGAGAAAATTGAGACCAAGATAAATTAAATGACTTACTGAAAATTATAACGCCTATCAGCAACAGTTCTGAGACACAGCAGTGCTCTTTCTCTCCAATTACAGTGTTTTTTCCATCAAGATTAAACAGAAATACAGAGGGAATTTAAACAGCACATGTCCCAAGTTGATCTCTAAATACGGCCCCAGGGAGCCACTGAATTAGTTTATGATTAACTTATGATTTTTCTATATACTCAGTCACCTGTTTGATTCCATTTGATTAAGTATTAATACAAACAGAGCTCAAATACAAAGAACTCTGAAGTAGGCAGAATATGAAACTATATATATATAATTTATGAAATTATATATATAATTTATGAAATCATATATAATTTCATATGAAACTATATATTCATATCTATATTCTATATAAGAAACTATATAGAGAAACTCTATTTATATATACACATACACTTTCATAAAGTATATATGTACTTCATAAAGTATATATGTATTTCATAAAGTATATATATATTCAGTTCAATTCAGTTCAGTTCAGTTCAGTCTCTCAGTCATGTCCGACTGTTTGCGACCCCATGAATCGCAGCACGCCAGGCCTCCCTGTCCATCACCATCTCCTGGAGTTCACTCAGATTCACATCCATCGAGTCTGTGATGCCATCCAGCCATCTCAT
>SJYX01005819.1:0-17340 GCA_006410675.1 Oreotragus oreotragus | reverse complement strand
TGACTTCACATTCCAAGATGTCTGGCTCTAGATGATTGATCACATCCTCATGATTATCTGGGTCGTGAAGATCTTTTCTGTACAGTTCTTCTGTGTATTCTTGCCACCTCTTCTTAATATCTTTTGCTTCTGTTAGATCCATACCATTTCTATCCTTTATCAAGCCCATCTTTGCATGAAATGTTCCCTTGGTATCTCCAATTCTCTTGAAGAGATCTCTAGGCTTTCCCACTCTGTTGTTTTCCTCTATTTCTTTGCATTGATTGCTGAAGAAGGCTTTCTTATCTCTTCTTGCTATTCTTTGGAACTCTGCATTCAGATGCCTATATCTTTTCTTTTCTCCTTTGCTTTTCACCTCTCTTCTTTTCAGTGCTATTTGTAAGGCTTCTCCAGACAGCCATTTTGCTTTTTTGCATTTCTTTTCCGTGGGGATGGTCTTGATCCCTGTCTCCTGTACAATGTCACGAACCTCATTCCATAGTTCATCAGGCACTCTGTCTATCAGATCTAGGCCCTTAAATCTATTTCTCACTTCCACTGTATAATCGTAAGGAATTTTATTTCGGTCATACTTGAATGGTCTAGCGGTTTTCCCTACTTTCTTCTATTTAAATATATATATTCTGCCTACATCAAAATTCTTTGCATAAGAGCTTCATTTATGCTTACTAAGTTAAAGTGTATATACTATAATGAAAGTGGAGAGAGTGCATATCTCATCTCAGGTATTTGTAATTTAGCTAAAGAGTTAACATAAACATTTCAATCAGAAAATAAAAGCTATCATATAAAGAGTAATAATATTAAATCTGATCAAGTGTCAAAACATACAAGATAAACAAAAAGGATTCTAAGAAGTCAAGAAGAAGTTTAATTTTAGTTTTAATCATAAAGTCTAATCAAGCTTCCCAGTGACGCTTGGTCTGGGTGTTGTCCCTAGTCAAGCATGTTCATCACTCTGGTGGCAAAGAACCACCCAAGGAAATTCATTTTTTCTTTGGATAGTTATATTTTAAACTATAAAACTGAAATGTCATCTTCTATGTTTCTCTTTCTGGTCTTGGTTCTGTAACTTGAGATCTAAATACAAACTCTTCATCTATTCTTAAAGAAAACAACTCAGAGTATAATCAATCAAACCACAGACTTTCATGTTCCAGCAAACCCTGATCATGGTTCTTGGAAGAAATTCTCATGCAAATCCAACCCTCATAAACAACAGCAGCCAGAATTCCACACAAGGTGCCAGTTATGATATACCTGCCAGGAAATTAACACTCCTTTCTATCTAAACACTGTACTTCTATCAAGGTCTAAGAACTCAATTTATTAACAACATCAGCATGCTATTAATTTGTATTAATATTTTTCTCAATGGAAATTTCTAATCATTTTACAAGTTTCATAAGGCAAGGTAATATGATGAACTTATTTACAAAACAAAAACTCACTCATAGACATAGGAAACAAACATGGTTACCCAGGAGAAACGTAGGAGGAGAGATAAATTGGGAGTCTGATATTAACAAATACTACCATATATAAAATAAACAAGGACCTCATGTGTAGCACAGAGAACTATACTCAATATTCTGTAGTAATCTAAATGGGAAAATAATTTGAAAAGGAATATATTATATATATATATATATATATAGTACATACATATACAGATGTCTAAGTCACTTTGCTGTACACCTGAAACTAACACAACATTGTTAATCAACTATACTCCAATATAAATTTTTTTTAAATTTCATAAAGCAAGGTAATATCTGAGATGTGCCTGGAAGGACTGCATAGATTAAGAAGGAAGTTGTCATCCCTTGGACTACAAGGGGATTCAACCAGTCCATTCTGAAGGAGATCAGTCCTGGGATTTCTTTGGAAGGAATGATGCTAAAGCTGAAACTCCAGGACTCTGGCCACCTCATGCGAAGAGTGGACTCACTGGAAAAAACTCTGATGCTGGGAGGGATTGGGGGCAGGAGGAGAAGGGGACGACCGAGGATGAGATGGCTGGATGGCATCACTGACTTGATGGACGTGAATCTGAGTGAACTCCGGGAGCTGATGATGGTGTGCTGTAATTCATGGGGTCACAAAGAGTCTGGCACGACTGAGTGACTGAACTGAACTGAACTGTCATCCTAACCAAAAGCCTGTCTAAGCATAAGTGGTAGACTGGCATAACGACAGACTGGCCTTTCTGAGATAAGAAAGTAGTTTTACGCAAAGCTCTGCATGTAAATCAGAGAGGCCTTTCAAAAAATAAAAATAAAAACATGTTTAAATTAAAAAAATAAAAAAATAAATGCATGGAATGCAAAAAAATAAAATTCTCTCCATCCCCCCACCCACCAAAAACAAAAAAAAAAACAAAGTCATAATGAAAAGTCTGCCCTGGATCCATGAAAGAATAAGACAACATTGTGGGTCTGGAACATAAGATCAACAAGATGAAAATGGAAACAATATATAAGGTGAATAATAATGAGCAGAAAAAAAATACAGTAAACAAGTATGAAGCTATTATAGCAGATATGTTGAACATGATGGTAAACACAGATGCAATGAACAGGACAGATACAGGAGATCACTTTAAGAGAAAACAGGTTGCATTTAAGCTTCATGCCCAAATAACTAAAATAACAAAGAAGCTTATAGTAAAACCTAGGGAATTATTTGTAAAAGGAAAATCATTAAGTCAACTGACTGCAAAATAATAGCATGCCATTAAATTAGAACTGTTCAATAGCTAGTAAGAAAATACATAACTGCCCATCTATGAAAAATCTGTTCTACTTCATTATAGGGATAATAATATAGACAATTTTCAATTGCATCCATTGTACAGGCTCTCCAGTCTTTATAAATGAGCATTTCATTTTTCTTGCCAATGTATTTATCTTGAACATTCCCATTAGGTAGTTGAATAATCAACCCATTATATTTATAGAATTAATTACTATTAATGCATAAAAAGCAAAAGGGAAGTTGCTCAGTCGATATAGACAATTTTCAATTGCATCCATTGTACAGGCTCTCCAGTCTTTATAAATGAGCATTTCATTTTTCTTGCCAATGTATTTATCTTGAACATTCCCATTAGGTAGTTGAATAATCAACCCATTATATTTATAGAATTAATTACTATTAATGCATAAAAAGCAAAAGGGAAGTTGCTCAGTCGTGTCCAACTCTTTACAACCCCATGGACTGTAGCCTACCAGGCTCCTCTGTCCATGGGATTTTCCAGGCAATAGTACTGGAGTGGATTGCCATTTCCTTCTCCAGGGGATCTTCCCAACCCAGGGGCCGAACCCAGGTCTCCCACATTGTAGACAGACGCTTTACCGTCTGAGCCACCAGTGAAGTCCTACTTCATAGTAGGCAAAAAAATCAGAATAGGAAGAAAACGGCTAACATTATTTAGAAAACACACGATGGCTTTAATCATTCACAGTAACCCAACCCTCCTTACTACACAGAACTATTGTATACAGATGCTATCATTAAATGGTACGACAGCTCTCTCAAGGAGACAAAAAATTCTTGAACACATTTATACATACACAACTTTCTCATATTGTGAACAAACTGGTAAAAATAAGTCATATTGTTTCCCATTACACACAGAGAGAACCACAAATCTTTATGCCATGATTTTAAAGCTCGAGTGCCAACAGTTTGACGGCTTCCCAGGTGGCTCAGTGGTACATAATCTGCCTGCTAATGCAGGAGACATAGGAGATAGAATCCCTAAGTCAGGAAGATCCCCTGAAGGAGGAAATGGTAGCCCACTCCAGTATTCTTGCCTGGAGAATCCCATGGACGGAGGAGCCTAGTGGGCTACAGTCCATAGATTTGCAAAGAGTAGGAGATGACTGAGCATGCATGCACCAACAGTTTGACCGAAAGATCATTAAGAAGATAAATACATTCAAACATACATGCACACACTCAGAAATAACAGCAGCCCTCATCAAGTATCAAGTAAGGGCTTCTTATATAGCTTCTTCACACCTAAGATAGAAATATGGGCCCAAAATGGGAGAAGTGAAAGTCTCTCAGTCGTGTCCGACTCTTTGTGGTCCCATAGACCATACAGTCCATGGAATTCTCCAGGTCAGAATACTGGAGTGGGTAGCCTTTCCCTTCTCCAGGGGATCTTTCCAACTCAGGGATCGAACCCAGGTCTCCTGCACTGCAGGCAGATTCTTTACCAGCTGAGACACAAGGGAAACCCAACAAAACTGGAGTGGGTAGTCTATCCCTTCTCCAGAAGATCTTCCAGACCCAGGAATCAAACCAGGGTCTCCTGCACTGCAGGCAGATTCTTTATCAACTGAGCTATCAGGGAAGCCCAAGGAAGGAGATTTCAAATGTAGCTTGCAAGCATATTAGTTACACCTATAGTGAGCCAGTAGGTGAAATTCAAACAGTCCTTCATTAACAGTAGAAGGTTCCCTAACTCAGTGATGTAGAAAAAGGTATGTACCAAGAGGTTATGATCTGGCCAAATTCAGTATTAAAAAGTGTTATTATGTCTGCCATGAGCACAAATAAACATGATAAATCATATTTTGGTTTTGGTTGTGATAGTTCTATTTTGTTTTGCTTTTGCTTATTCAATCAAGAATTCTGAAAGTATATTTTAGAAAGTTCTGGTTTCATATACAATAGAGACATAAATACAAATCTATAAATCTATGCCTCCTGCATATCAATTATGGCAGGCATTCATTAGATAATTTATATTTCTCATCTGTCAATGCTATTTCTTGAAATTAATAGTAGCTTAACATGCTTATTCCAGAAAAAAAAGATTGTGTGGTTTTAAAAGATACCAAAAAACATCTGATTACTCATGAAATTTCAAGAAGAAATGCTATCACTGAAAGTTGTTAAATTCTTATTATTAGACCAAGATATATTTATTTTATATGGTAGAGCTTTCCAAGACAATGCACCAAAAATAGCAGCTGATCTATTTAAGTCTGGATGGAGATAAAATTTTTAAAAGATGATTCTGTATCATTCTACTATTGGATAGTCATAAGGCTATCATCACATACAATATATTAGAATCAAAGAATCTTTAAAATCTCACAAACTGAAATGTCCATAAATATTGCCATCTGGCCTAACCACCTATTCAATGCCCAAACTTTCTATAAAATATGCCGCCAAGCAACTATCCCCCATGGCTGAGTGCTTGGAGTCACTGGGAGCTCCACTATCTCCCTGCCTAGGCAATTATATCTGGCAGACTGCTATCAGAAAATTCTTCCTAATTTGGAGCCAAAAATTTCCTTCCTCGTGTCTTCTACTCATTAGTCCTTGTTTTAACTATTGGTGCCAAGCAGCAAAGACTTTCTCATCTAAATCACAATTTTTAAAAAACTTGAAGACAACTGTCAAATACCTCAGTTCTTTTAGCTCTTCCAAATATGACATTATGGTAATTACCTCAACTATTCTTATTTCTCTCCTCTGAAAGTACCGACTATCACAGTACAGAAAGCTCTGTAAAACCTACTCTGAATAACTGAATTCTTTTAAGTGAAGTAATATGCTTAACACATAATTAGTAAAATATCAACACTAATTTCCTTCTTAAGTAACTAAATATAGTTATATACGGCTGAGAAAGATATGGAAAGAAAGTATATAGCTACTCATCTGTACCATGTATATTCTAATATACTATTCTACTCTATTATACTATATTATGTTACATAATGCTTCATCTGTATCATGCTTACCTGTTAATATACTGGTTACAATATTACCATATGATAAATAGGGCTTCCCTTGTAGCTCAGGAGGGAAACAATTTGCCTGCAATGCAGGAGATCCTGGTTCAATTCCAGAGTCAGGAAGATCCCCTGGAAAAGCGAACAGCTATCCACTCCAGTATTTTGGCCTTAGAATTACACAGACAGGAGCCTTGCAGTCCATGAGGTCATAAAGAGTCAGACACAACAGAGCCACTTTCACTTTCATTTTTTAAAAACAATATTAATAGCATCTAACATTTTTTCCATTTGCTCTCTGCCAAACTATGCTTTCCCCATGCTATATACTTGGACACATGTTTTCTGAAAAAAGTGCAGGTTATACTTCAATTTTGTTAGATTCAGCCCCTCACTTTGGCCATTCAAGACCATGAAAAGTGAAAGTGAAAGTGAAAGTTAAGTCGCTCAGTCGTGTCCGACTCTTTGCGACCCTGTGGACTGTAGCCCACCAGGCTCCTCCGTCCATGGGATTCTCCAGGCAACAATACTGGAGTGGGTTGCCATTTCCTTCTCCAGGGGATCTTCCTGACCCAGGGATCGAACCCAGGCCTCCTGCATTGCAGGCAGACACTCTAACCCCTGAGCAACCAGGGAAGCCCATTCAAGACCATATTAGATCCTAATTCTATCTCACATATCCAACATCTATTGCATTTGAGTGTTTCCCTTGTACAGTCTTATTTTAGCCATTGGTAAAGATGTTTAACATGATGAGGCCAAACTTTCATCAGGAAACATCATGCAGGTTGAAATGCTGTACTAGCTACCTAGCTGTTAACTAATTTTCCCTATACTCAGACTGTACGTCAAAATAAATTCCACAGAGATCTATACATTATTTTCCAGCACTATAACAAAATCTAGATATAATGACATAAGTCATTCAAAGATCTGATGTTTGTGTTCATTTTTTAAACAAATGTTTGTTCCATGTACATTTTGTACCTGGCATTATGTCGATCTCTGGTGACTTAGTCGGTAAGATGCTGCCCTCAAGGACCTTACAGTCTAGTGGGCAAAGCAGACAATTACAGGTGATATCATCGGATAGTCTTATAAACGGGACAGGAAATTAGGGAACCACAAAGGAACAGAGTGTGATTATAGAAATCAGATTGTTAGGCTTAGGAAAGGTCTCCCAGAGCAAACAGAAAGGTTTGTGTTGAGGTGAGTTTGAGGTCCTTCTAGAACAGTCAGATTGAAATGCTGGTTGTGTGGGTGTGGTGCTCTCTAGACAAATCTGGGCTGGACATACAGAAGTCAACAGTGAAAACGTAGTATTTGCAGCTGTGGATTTGAATAAGAAGTTAATGAAAGAAGGAAACCTCTGGCATTTTGGTAAATGGAAGAACATTTCAGAGGTCTGAAATATCAAGTGTGTATGACACTTGAGTAAGGGTGTGGGCTGGATGGAGAGACAGAGCTGGGGGAGTCAGAGGCCAGTTCAGGAGGAGTTCTGTGCCAAGAAATGAGAACCTTTTCCAGAAGACTATGGGACCCCTAAAAGGGCTCTAAGCATTGGAATGACTTGATTGAAGATAACACACTCTAGGGTTGATGTGGGGTAGGAATTGATGAAGGACAAGAAGCAAGGAGACTAATAAAGTGAAAAGAGACTAATACAAGGAACTAATACAGGCAAAACAGGTGAGGGGCGGAGAGAAAGCAGGGTCATGATACGGATGGGAGTGACTGACACGCTCCTAACATTGTGCAAACTCTGACCTTGGAGTCTGGGTGATGACTGACTGGATTTGAGAAGTAAAGGTAGAGAGAGGGTCCCAGGTAATCCTCAGGATCTGAGCTTGGATGGAAAAGAATGCAAATGGAAACACCACTTTGGGAAAGGGTGGGGAGGATTTCAATACTTGGTTTTTATTACTTTAAACTGAGTTTTAAGATCAAGACAGGATAACTAGGTTAATAGAAAAGCTGGATGTATGAGTATGGCTTTAGTTAAGAGAGGTCTGAGCTAAAATCAGAGCCTGAGGAGTTAATAGTGAATGGATGGAGTTACAGTCAGCATTTGGACACAACCACTAAAGCAGAATATGTAGGAAATAAGAAGACCAAAAGATTAAGATCAATGTAAAATTCAACCTGTAAAAGAGAAAGCTAAACAGTGTCCAAGGACTTAATCTAAAATATATTTTCTAATTTTAAGTTTATTTTATATTTATTAATAGAGACTAAATTTCTGAAAATTTTAACTCAAATTTATCGGGTAGTTTGTCAACCTGGTACTGCTGCTTTCATTACACACCATAAAAATTGAATAATGGCATAAATTTGTGAGTGTCAAGATTCTCAAAACAATGTAGGTTAAAAAAATAATAAAAAGCCAGGAAAAGTTTATCATAAGATTCAAGCTTCATACTGACCTAGTATATGAAGGGTACTACGTTCTTTATTTTTTCTACATTTAAAAACATTTTTCCCCTTATTTCTAATCTTTGGAGGGAAAAGTTAAAAGCGTAAATGGGAAGTTTTTGCTCATGTTTACTACACGAACACATTAACTGTGTATATCCATCCAACTCCATTACTCAACTCTATTCCAAAAATAGTTTAAATAAATGAAAATATCACTGGGCAAATTTCACCATATTGAAAAGTATATGGTAGTCCACCTGACTTGTTGGTTTTGTGATCTCAAATAGTCCTTTTAATCAAGATGATTAACGTTTAATCAACTTACACAAGATGGGCAAACTGAACCATGCGAGATACAAATAACTTGCATATTCTTTCTCAGCCCATTATTATAACTGAGATTCCAAATCTGGATGTTCAAAGAAATTCAATATAGTGGATCCAATTATAGCCAGAAAAAAACCTTAGCCTTCAGAGGTTTGCTGCTTCTGCTGCTAAGTCGCTTTAGTCGTGTCCAACTCTGTGCAACGCCATAGACGGCAGCCCACCAGACTCCCTCGTTCCTGGGATTCTCCAGGCAAGAATACTGGAGCGGGTTGCCATTTCCTTCTCCAATGCATGAAAGTGAAAAGTCAAAGTGAAGTCGCTTAGTCATGTCTGACTCTTAGCGACCTCATGGATTGCAGCCTACCAGGCTCCTCCATCCATGGGATTTTCCTTTCAAGAGTACTGGAGTGGGATGCCATTGCCTTCTCCCTTCAGAGGTTTAGTGATCACTTAAAATCAAAATTCCTTATAAAATGCTCAAAGAAAAATTATACCAATCTAACTCTCCAAAGTACATCTACTTTTTAATAAGTTGGATCTGGGGCAGCATCACTAAGGCCACTGTTAATAAGTTTTATTTAGTCTCATTATTATTACACAAAAGTAAGTAATATAATCAAAATTTGACTACTGTAGTTGAGATAGATTTCTCAACATATCTAAAATACTGTGATATGGGCTTACCAGGTATATATTGGGCCTTCCACTTAGAGATCACCAATATGTGCCAAAGAGAACCTTCAGAGTTTCACTCTTTATCTATCAGATTTAACTTTAAAAATCTGTCTTAACTGTAGACACCCTAAGCATATACAAGTCAGTTCATATATGTGTGTTCAGTCATTCAGTCTATTCCAGCTCTTTGCAACCCCAGGGACTATAGCCCACCAGGCTGCCCTGTCCATGGAATTCTCTAGGAAGAATACTGGAGTGGGTAGCCATTCCCTTTTCCAAGAGATCTTCCCAACCCAGGGATCAAACCTTGGTCTCCTGAACTGCAGGCAAATTCTTTACCGTCTGAGCCAACAGGGAAGTCCTGAACAGAATAATAGGCAATAGAATAATTCTGGGAAAGGGTAAGTGTGAAAGTCGTTCAGTTGTGTCCAACTCTTGGCAACCCCATGGACTGCAGCCTACCAGGCTCTTCTCTCCATGAAATTCTCCAGGACAGAATACTGGAATGGGTAGCCATTCCCTTCTCTAGGGGATCTTCCCAACCCAGGAATCGAACAGGGTCTCCTGCAAGCAGATTCTTTACCACCTATGCTATCAGGATGCCCTCTAAAAGACTTATAAGATACATGATAGTTATAAGGCTTTCAGTTGCCACATTCAGAATTCTGGTTCATGACATTTGATGGGGGGACTGGGTGGGAGAAGGGCAGGGAGACAGGATTCCTATCAGCTTCCTCAGTGATCACAGAAGCCTTGACTGCATAAACCGAATCACCAGGACTATAAGACAAATGCAACAGTTCATGTCAATATGCTATGATTTATCAAATAAAAGGTTAATATAAACAAGATCCAAAACAAGACAATATGTCCTTTTGCTTGGGAAGAGTAAGGCCTGACCATGTCCAGCTCCCTAAAATGCTCATCTCCCAGCTGTTGCACAAAAACTGTATCAGTGAAGATGAGTGACAGAGGCAGGAGGTCACACTCAGCCAGGCAGTTGGGGCCATCCTGTCACACCCAGAACCCGGCCTGACATCAGACTGTGTAAACTGGAATAGGCAGAATTGTTATAGTTGTAAACCAGGAGGTACTGCTTAACAGAGAGATTTGTGCACGATAAGGCTTTATGTGGGTCACCATACCAGCCCCAGAACTTCTGTCTCACATATTCATACAAACATCCACCCTGAATACAAACTCTAATATATTTTCTTTAAAAAATACACTTCCTATAATGTACCTTAACAATTTTTATGGAACATCCATGAAACTATATAGTCTATATTTAAATAATGATGATACTGGAATAACATTACCCTAGATCAATATGGCACTTGAGAAATCTTAATGTAAAAATAATCAGTATCAGCAAATAAAATTTTATTCCAGATAACTGCATACATTGTAACGTTACTACCTAAAAGCACATTTTGTGAAGGTTATTTATATATATACTATTATTCACCAGTAATATTTATTAACTCTTTATTTTACAAAATGGAGTCCAAACCACAAAACCTTGCTGGCTTTTTTCTGAGTGGGGAGGGAGTGGGAACTGGACTTAGATTTTTTTTTTACAAGTAACTTCAAAATTAATGACATTTTCTGAGAAATATCCTGCTGCTGCTGCTGCTCCTGTCACTTCAGTCGTGTCCGACTCTGTGCGACCCCATAGACAGCAGCCCACCAGGCTCCCCCGTCCCTGGGATTCTCCAGGCAAGAACACTGGAGTGGGTTGCCATTTCCTTCTCCAATGCATGAAAGTGAAAAGTGAAAGTGAAGTCGCTCAGTCGCGTCCAACTCCTAGCAACCCCATGGACTACAGCCCACCAGGCTCCTCCATCCATGGGGTTCTCCAGGCAAGAGTACTGGAGTGGGGTGCCACTGCTTTCTCCGGAGAAATATCCTACTTTTCTAATATAAATCTTTTACCAAAAAAAAAATACACTGAAATGGAAAACTGATCTACCATGTGAATTTTCTCTTGCCATGCATTAATAGGAATTAAATCAACCTTAAAATTATAGTTCCAGCTATCTGATTTTTTCATGAATATTCATTTTTAGGAGTGGTTTTTAAAAAGTCAACTTTTTGAACTGGTACTTGCTCAAAACACATAATCTCAGTATCCAAAGAATTCATGGTAAGAAAGAAATCACTTTTTTCCTACTTTTATAAAAGATGTATAAAATTATATAAGTCCAGGGCATGAACAAACTTGATAAAACTCTACTATTTTCATCTGAAAGCTGAGAACTAGCTTTCACATACTAAAGCCTTCTTCACTCTGTCACGTTCTACCTATGCAACAAATGGGTACATATTCTGATCGGAATAGTCCTGATGACATGTGTTTCAGTAAACCGCTTTACTTTGATAAACTCGCAATAGCATCTCTCTGTATAAGAATATAAGACATGAAGGACATACGATGGACATAGGTACTGCTTCTTTTTCCCCTTCCCTTTCTTTGAAGACTTTTCTTTTGAGTAGGCTTCTTCAATACATAAGGAAATTAAAATAAAAAAGGCCACTGCCAATAAAAACTTCATCTTGAAAATTTAAATTTCAGAAGATGGATCTACAAGAAAGAACAAGAAGATATTTACATTCATGAGACAAATGACAATTACATGACTCTTTAAGGATTATGACTGTTACTACCATGGACAGGGCGCTTGTACATCATATTCTCACTGCTCCTGGCAAACATCTGCCTTCCATACATGCACAAACACTAAGGCGTTGTCATATTTTAAGCTTACTAAATATATTACACTCAGTAAAATTTTCTATTCTTCTTTCTCTTCTTTGAAAGAAAAACTCTGTAAATTGCATCTCTGTAATTGCATGTTACTTCATATTTTGTGACGCTCTGTGATGGTTTCATAGTAAAAGTTTAAAAATTGCTTCATAGAAAATAAGACCCCTGCCCCATGAGGAGTAAAAAATAAGTTATGTAAAATTTTCTACTATATAGTTTCATAAAATTATAAATTGATACTGAATTACAGAGTGTATCAATACATGCTTAGAAAGATAACTGGAAAGATGTTTACAAGGTGTTAAGATTGTGCTTATATATTTAAATTTATGTTTTTTTTAATTTCTTCTATTCTTTGATTTTTGTATGTATATTTTTTCAAAAACAATATAAATTATTCTCAAGGAAGTTAATTCTAATTATTAAAGGACTGACAGAAATAAAAGAAAGAAATAGTATCAAAGTTTCACCCTCTAAATTCATGGTCTTTTTTTGTACATACATTAAATTTGCAAATTACCTTTTACCCAAAAAAGGAAGGTGCATAATATTTTAGGTTAGCGTTCTCCTTTTCTACTCAGACGGTACTAACATTTATTATTCAATAGATGATTTCTGACTCTAGAAATTCTAGGCAACACTGCAAGAAATAAATTAGCAACTATAGTCAGATTCCTCCAAATAATCTTCTTAGCCATATTTTAATAACATTTTTCATGCTCCAAGAGAATTACATTCTTGCCTATCTGATGCAACAACAACAATAAAAACTTTAAGCATCTTCTAAACACTGGAATATTTAAATCTCTTCCACATCCTTCATTCCCAAACCATAAATTGTTTCTCCTTCCTTGTTTCCTGCCGAGTAAGAGACTGGCCTGTTCCCCAACATTAACTTGATTCCCAACTCCTCATAATTTTGCTTCTCCTGTGGCATGTTTTCCACCTATCTTCTTCCTAGGAACTCTTATTTTCCCACATTTATTCTTCACAGTCCCTAAGCAAGCAGTGAGGGCTTCATTCCTGGTCTTTCTCCTGAAGACACGACAGAGGGGACTTATCAGGCCCACAGCTGCCCTCAGTCAACTCGCAACACTAGACTTCCTACCCCTCCCCCTACGCCCCAGCCTAGGGGGACATCTGGTGCAGACACCTTTGCCCAAGGCCGCAGGTACTGTGCCCACATCTTTGCCCACTCAGCCCCGGGAGCCCAGGAGCCCCGAGGCCCTGGAGGTCTGAGGGTGGAGAAATTTCAGCCTGTCTCTCTCTATCCACCTCCCACCTTCCTAAGGGGCTGGCTACAGAGACTGAGGGACCCCTGCAGACCAAAGGACGCCAACTGCGCCTCTGATCCCCCGCTGCCAGCATCCCTCCAGCCGAGCACACCCACACCGCTGACCCGCGGGGATGCGCTCGCCGCCGCCACCAGGGATGCTCTCGCCTCCTCCTCTTCTTCCTCCTCCTCGCGCCGCCGCCGCAGTGCCCGGTGCCCCCGCCATGCCTTGCCGCAGAGGTGCGCATCCCTGGACCCCCGCGCCGCCCCTTCTCCGGGAGCCGACTTACCTGAGGCGCCCCTCCCGCAGCCCCGGGAGGACGCGCGCTCCGCCGGACGCGCCGGTGCGGGAGGGGGGCCGCGGGCGGAGCGGCCGCGTCCGCGTCCCCGCGTTCCCGCGATGGGCTGACGCGCCTGCTCCGGCCGAGGAGCCTGCGCCGTGGTGTCCGCGCCGGTGCGGTCTGCGCGCTGCGGGGCCCGCGGCACAGCCAGAGCGTGGCGAGAGGTGGGCCGGGCGGGACTGCAGAGGTGTCCCGGCTGCGCACGTGTCCCCTTCTGGCCTCTGAGTGGAGGAATGCAGTCCCCACCAAGGGGACGGTGGGTGGGGGACAAGGCGCGGGGGACAGCTGGGTTACTTCGAAAGGAAAAACCTTTCAAGGAGCTGGAACCCTTTAGAGTATTTTTTACCACTAACAGCAAAAACCAAGGAAACAACAAATGATCTTCTGAGACCTAAGCAGACAACAGTTTCTGTGACTATCATTTTTATGGTCTCCTGGCATCTAACGTCCTCTCCAGTCTTAAAAAATTTCTGACCTTTTTAAGCATGCTGAAATTGATCAGAATCAATAAAACCATACAATCTTGGACACAAGTTGATTCATATCTTGGCTATTGTAAATAATACTACTATGAACATTGAGGTGCATGTATTTTTATGAATTTTCTTCAGATAGATACTCAAAAGTGAAATTTCTAGGTCATATGGTATCATCAATTCTATTTTTTTATTTTTATTTTTATGCACCCTCCATAGTGGCTGTACCAATTTACATTCCCGCCAACAGTACACAAAGGATCCCCTTTCTACACATCCTCACCAACACTTGTTAGCTCTTGTGTGTTTTGATGACTGCTGTTCTGACAGGTGTGAGGTGACAGCTAATTGTGGTTTTGTTTTGCATTTCCCTGACGATTAGTGATGTTGGGCATTTTTTCATGAGTCTGATGGCCGTTGGTATGTCTTCCTTAGAAAATGCATTCTTGAGTCTTGTGCTCATTTTTTTGATTGGGTTGCTTGTTTTTTGATATTGAGTTGTGTAAGTTCTTTCTATGTTTAAGAGGTTAATTCCTTACTGGACATACCATTTGCAAATATTTTCTTCCATTCAATAGATTGCCTTTTTGCTTTGTTGATGGTTTCTTTTGTTTTGCAAAAGATTTTTAGTTTGACTAGATCTTCAGTTCAGTTCCCTGGTGGCTCAGAGGATACAGCATCTGCCTGCAGTGCAGGAGACCCAGGTTCCATCCCTGGATTGGGAAGATCCCCTGGAGAAGGAAATGGCAACCCACTCCAGTATTCTTGCCTGGAGAATCCCATGGACAGAGGAGCCTGGCAGGCTACAGTCCACAGGGTCACAAAGAGTTGGACACGACTGACTTCACTTCAGTCCAGTTTTCCCAACACCACTTATCAAAGAGACTGTCTGCTCCCCATTGTGTATTCTTGTCTCCTTTGCCATAGATTAGTTCACTCCTACATGTGTGGGTTTATTTCCGTGCTCTCTGTTCTACTCTATTGGTCTGTGTGTCTGTTTTCCTGCCAGTACCATACTGTTTTGATTACTATAGCTTTGTAATATTATTCAAAGCATGGAAGTGTGCTACCGCCCACTTTGTTCTTCTTCCACAAGATTGATTTGGCTATTTGGGATCTTTTATGATTTCATACAAACATTAAAACTGTTATTAGAGTTATAAGAAGATGTCTTGGGTACTTTGAAAGGAATGCCATTGAATCTGTCGATTGCTATGGGTAGAAACTATAATTTTGTTACTGTTGTTTAGTCACTAAGTCATGTCTAACCCTTTGCTACACCGTGGACTGCAGCGTGCCAGGCCTCCATGTCCTTCACTATCTCCCAGAGTTTGCTCAAATTCATGTCCATTGAGTCGGTGATGCTATATAACCATCTCATCCTCTGTCACCCGCTTCTCCTCCTGCTCTCAAACTTTCCCAGCATCAGAGTCTTTTCCAAGAGTTGGCTCTTCACATCAGGTGGCCAAAATATTGGAGCTTCAGCTTCAGCATCAGTCCTTCCAATGAATATTCAGGACTGGTATCTTTTAAGATTGAATCCTTTGAGCTCCGTGCTGTCCAAGAGACTCTCAATAGTCTTCTCCAGCACCACAGTTCAAAAGCATCAATTCTTCAGTGCTCAGCCTTCTTATGGTCCAAATCTCAAATCTGTACATGACTACCAGAAAAACTATAGCTATGTATATGGACCTTTGTCGTCAAAGAGATACCTCTGCTTTGTAATACACTGTCTAAGTTTATCTAGCTTTCCTTTCAAGGAACAATCGTCTTTTAATTTCATAGCTACAGTCACTATCTGCAGTAATTTTGGAGCCCAAGAAAATAAAATGTGTCACTGCTTCTAATTGTTCCCCTTCCATTTGCCATGAAGTGATGGAACTGGATGCTATGATCTTCATTTTTTGAATGTTGAGCTTTAAGCCAGTTTTTTTTTTTTTTCACTCTCCTCTTTCACATTCATCAAGAAGTACTTTAGTTCTTCTTTACTTTCTGCCATTAGAGTGGTCTCATCTGCTTATCTGAAATCATTGATATTTCTCCTGGCAATCTTGATTACTGCGTCTAATTCATCCAGCCTGGCATTTCACATCATGGACTCTGCATATAAGTTGTATAAGCAACATAACAATATACAGTCTTGCCCTACCCCTTTCCAAATTTTGAACCAGTCAGTTGTTCCATGTAAGGTTCTAACTGTTGCTTCATGTCCTACATACAAGTTTCACAGGAGACAGGTAAAGTGGTCTGGTATTCCATCTCTTTAAGAATTTTCCACAGTTTGCTGTGATCCACACAGTTGAAGGCTTTAGAGCAGTCAATAAAGCAGAAGTAGATGTTTTTCCTGGAATTCTCTTGCTTTTTCTATAATCTGCCAGATGTTGGCAATTTGATCTCTGATTCCTCTGTCTTTTCTAAGTCTAGCTTGTATATCTGGAAGCTCTTGATTCACGTACTCTTGAAGCCTAGCATAAAGGATTTTGAGCATTACCTTGATAATGTGTGAAATGTACTGTAGTTTGAACATTTTTTGACATTGCCCTTCTTTGAGACTGGAATGAAAACTAACCTTTCCCAGTCCTGTGTCCACTGCTGAGTTTTCCAAATTTCCTGAAGCATCATCTTTTAGGATATGAAATAACTCAGCTGGAATTGCATCACCTCCACTAGCTTCATTTGTAGTGATGTTTCCTAAGGCCCACTTGACTTCACACTCCAGGATGTCTGGCTCTAGATGAGTGACCATGCCATCATGGTCATCTGGGTCATAAAGACATTTTGTACAGCTCTTCTGCTGCATTTTATTTCCACCTCTTCTTAATCTCTTATGTTCTGTTAGGTTCTGCTATTTCTGTCCTTTATTGTGCCCATCTTTGCATGAAATGTTCCATTGGTATCTGTAATTTTCTTGACGAGATCTCTAGTCTTTCTGTGCATTGTTGACTTAAGAAGGCTTTATTATCTCTCCTTGCTATTCTTTGAAACTCGAGTATATGTATTCAGTTGAATATATCTTTCCCTTTCTCCTTCAGCTTTCACCTCTCACCTCTCTGCTTTTCTCAGCTATTTGTAGGGCTTCCTCAGACAAGTATTTTCCCTTGTTACATTTCTTTTTCTTTAGGATGGTTTTAGTCACCGCCTCCTGTACAGTGTTACAAACCTCTGTTCATAGTTCCAGCACTCTGTCTGTCAAATCTAATCCCTTGAATCTATTTGTCACTTCCACTGTGTAATCATAAAGGATTTGATTTAGGCAATATCTGAAAGGCCTAGTGGTTTTCCCGACTTTATCAGTTTAAGTCTGAAA
>SJYX01005818.1:54507-64653 GCA_006410675.1 Oreotragus oreotragus | reverse complement strand
TTCAGCTTCAGCATCAGTTCTTTCTTTGAATGTTCAGGACTGATTTCTTTTAGGATGGACTGATTGGATATTCTTGCAGTCCAAGGGACTCTCAAGATTCTTCTCCACACCACAATTCAAAACTATCAATACTTCAGTGCTCAGCTTCTTTATAGTCCAACTCTCACATCTATACATGACTATTGGAAAAACCATAGCTTTAAATAGACAAACCTTTGTTGGCAAAGTAATGTCTCTGCTTTTTAATATGCTGTCTAGGTTGGTCATAACTTTTCTTGCAAGGAGCAAGTGTCTTTTATTTTCATGGCTGCAGTCACCATCTGCAGTGATTTTGGAGCCCCCCAAAATAAAGTCTGACACTGTTCCCACTGTTTCCCCATCTATCTCCCATGAAGTGATGGGACCGGAAGCCATGATCTTCGTTTTCTGAATGTTGAGCTTTAAGCCAACTTTTTCACTCTCCTCTTTCACTTTCATCAATATGCTCTTTAGTTCTTCACTTTCTGCCGTCAAGGTGGTGGTATCTGCATATCTGAAGTTATTGATATTTCTCCCAGCAATCTTGATTCCAGCTTGTGGTATATCCAGCCCAGTTTTTCTTATGATGTACCCTGCATATAAGTTAAATAAGCAGGGTGACACTATACAGCCTTGACATACTCCTTTCCCAAATGGAACCTGTCTACTCTTCCATGTCCAGTTCTAACTGTTGCTTCCTGACTTGCATACAGATTTCTCAAATGTCAGCTCAGGTCGTCTGATATTCCCATTTCTTTAGGAATTTTCCACAGTTTGTTGTGATCCACAGTGAGGCTTTGGAATTGTCAATAAAGCAGAAGTAGATATTTTTCTGGAACTCTCTTGCTATTTCAATGATGCAACCGAAGGTGGCAATTCAATCCCTGGTTTCTCTGCTTTTATAAATCCAGCTTGAATATCTGGATATTCAAGGTTCACATACTGTTGAAACCTGATTTGGAGAATTTTGAGCATTACTTTGCTATCGTGTGAGATGAGCGCAATTGTGCAGTAGTTTGAGCATTCTTTGGCATTGCCTTTCTTTGGGATTGGAATGAAAACTGACCTTTTCCAGTCCTGTGGCCACTGCTGAGTTTTCCAANATTTGGAGAATTTTGAGCATTACTTTGCTATCGTGTGAGATGAGCGCAATTGTGCAGTAGTTTGAGCATTCTTTGGCATTGCCTTTCTTTGGGATTGGAATGAAAACTGACCTTTTCCAGTCCTGTGGCCACTGCTGAGTTTTCCAATTTGCTGACATATTGAGTGCGGCACTTTCACAGCATCATCTTTCAGAATTTGAAATAGCTCAACTGAAATTCCATCACCTCTGCTAACTTTGCTCGTAGTGATGCTTCCTAAGGCCCACTCGACTTCGTATTCCAGGATGTCTGGCTCTAGGTGAGTGACCATCATGATTATCTGGGTTATGAAGATCTTTTTTGTATAGTTCTTCTGTGTATTCTTGTCATGTCATCTTAATATCTTCTACTTCTGCTAAGTCCATACCATTTCTATTCTTTATTGAGCCCATCTTTGCATGACTCCTCATTCTATTGTTTTTTCTCTTTTTCTTTGCACTGATCACTGCAAAGATCACTTTGCACTGATCACTGCAAATATCACTTTGCACTGATCAGTTTCTTATCTCTCCTTGCTCTTCTTTGGAACTCTACATTCAGATTGTATATCTCCTTTTCTCCTTTGCCTTTTGCTTATCTTCTTTTCTCAGCCATTTGTAAGACCTCCTCAGATAACCCTTTTGCCTTTTTGCATTTCTTTTTTCTTGGGAATGGTCTTGATCCCTGCCTTCTGTACAATGTTAAGAACCTCTGTCCATAGTTCTTCAGGTAGTCTGTCTATCAGATCTAATCCCTTGAATCTATTTATCACTTCTACTGTATAATCATTAGGGATTTGATTTAGGTCATACCTGAATGGTCTAGTGGTTTTCCTTACTTTCTTCAAATTAAGTCTCATTTTGCCAATAAGGAGTTCATGATCTGAGCCACAGTCACCTTCCAGTCTTGTTTTTGCTGACTTTATAGAGCTTATCCATTTTTGGCTGCAAAGAATATAGTCAAGCTGATTTTGGTGATGGCCATCTGGTGATGTCCAAGTGTAGAGTCTTCTCTTGTGTTGTTGGAAGAGGTGTTTGCTATGACCATTGTGTTCGCTTGGAAAAACTTTATTAACCTCTGCTGTGCATGATTCTGTACACCAAGACCAAATTTGCCTGCTACTCCAGGTGTTTCTTGACTTCCTACTTTTGTATTCCAGTCCCCGATAATGAAAAGGACATCTTTTTTGAGTGTTAGTTATTGAAAGTCTTGTAGGTCTTCATAGAACCTTTCAACTTCAGCTTCTTCAGCATTATTGGTCGAGACATAGAATTGGATTACAGTGATATTGAATGGTTAGCCTTGAAAACAAACAGAGATCATTCTGTCCTATTTGAGATTACGTCCAAGTACTGCCTTTTGGACTCTTTGTTGACTACGATGGCTATGCCATTTCTTCTAAGGGATTCTTGCCAAAAGTAGTAGATATAATGAGTTATTTCACTCATTGCAGTCCATTTAAATTCACGGTTTCCTAAAAGGTTGTTCTTCACTCTTGCCATCTCCTGTTTGACCACTTCCAATTTCCCTTGATTCATAGACCTAACATTCCATGTTCCTATGCAATATTGCTCTTTACAGCATCAAACTTTACTTCCGTCACCAGTCATATCCTCAACTGAGTGTTGTTTGTGCTTTGGCTCCATCTCTCCATTCTTTCTGGAGTTATTTCTCCACTGATCTCCAGTAGCATATTTGGCACCTCTCGACCTGTGGAGTTCATCTTTCAGTGTCTTATCTTTTGGCCTTTTCATACTGTTCATAGGTTCTCAAGGCAAGAATACTGAAGTGGTTTGCCATTCCCTTCTCCCATCAACCATGTTTTGTCAGAACCTTCCACCATGACTCTTCTGTCCTGGGTGGCCTTACATGGCATGGCTCATAGTTTCATTGAGTGGTCCATGTGATCAGATTGAGTGGTCCAAGGCTGTGATCCATGTGATCAGATTGGTTAGTTTTCTGTGATTGTAGTTTTCAGCCTGTCTGCCCTCTGATGGAGAAGGATAAAAGGCTTATGGAAGCTTCCTGATGGGAGAGATTGACTGAGAGTGAAACAAATGTCTTCTATTGCAGTAGATTCTTTACTACCTGAGCCACAAGGAAAGCCCCAATTAACTGCATTCAGCTGTCTTTCTATTTACTTTTTTGGTCATGCTTCATGGGATCTTAGTTCTCAGACCAGGGATCGAACCTGTGCCCCTACACTGGGAACATGGAGTCTTAACCCCTGGACGACCGGGAAATCCCACTCTTTACTGGTTAATTCATAAGTATAAGAGCAGGAATTTAAAACACAAAATGTGATCTAATTTCATTCTTTTACAAGTGGTTGACCATGTTTCCCAGCACCACTTGTTAAAGAGATTGTCTTTAATCCATTGTATATTCTTGCCTTCTTTGTTGAAGATAAGGTGTGGTGTCCATAGGTGTGTGGATTTATCTCTGGGTGAGGAAACCAGAGTTGAAAGAGACATGTGTACCACAATGTTCATCGCAGCACTGTTTATAATAGCCAGGACATGGAAACAACCTAGATGTCCATCAGCAGATGAATGGATAAGGAAGCTGTGGTACATATACACAATGGAGTATTACTCAGCCATTAAAAAGAATACATTTGAATCAGTTCTAATGAGGTGGATGAAACTGGAGCCGATTATACAGAGTGAAGTAAGCCGAAAGAAAAACACCAATACAGTATACTAACACAAATATATGGAATTTAGAAAGATGGTAATGATAACCCTGTATGTGAGACAGCAGAGACACAGATGTATAGAACGGACTTTTAGACTCTGTGGAAGAGGGAGAGGGTGGGATGATTTGGGAGAATGGCATTGAAACATGTATACTATCATNGAAAAACACCAATACAGTATACTAACACATATACAGGGAATTTAGAAAGATGGTAATGATAACCCTGTATGCGAGACAGCAAAAGAGACACAGATGATTAGAACAGACTTTGGGACTCTGTGGGAGAGGGAGAGGGTGGGATGATTTGGGAGAATGGCATTGAAACATGTATACTATCATGTAAGAAACGAATCGCCAGTCTATGTTCGATACAGGATACAGGATGCTTGGGGCTGGTGCACGGGGATGATCCAGAGAGATGATATAGAGTGGGAGGTGGGAGGGGGGTTCAGGATTGGGAACTCATGTATACCCATGGCTGATTCATGTCAATGTATGGCAAAACCAATACAGTATTGTAAAGCAAAATAAAGTAAAAATAAAAATTAAAAAAAAATCTCAACTTTGAGGTGCCATAAAAATTCTTAAAATGTACATAACTTAGGCTGCAAGTTTTCATGTGCAATAGATTTTTACAGCTCAATTCTTTAAATATGTGGTTTAAGGATAATCAAATGTATATGATTTTGTCTACTAAATAGCAATAAAGTTCATTATGTAAAGAAAAAACATGTTTCCTTTTTTTCCCCCAAAACCTGAGACCTGCATTTAAAAGTATATTCCTTACTCAAATCTCATAGATGGTAGGTACTAACACAGGAGAAATTGCTATCATGAAATAATTACAGACTTTTAATCCTAGACTGGTTTAAAATTTCTCAGTATCTTCATCTGTAATGTGAAAATAATGGTACCTACTTTTCCAAAATTACAGTGCATGGCACTTTGTACTGAAAAGTTACTCAGAAACTTTTATTAATATTTGATTTAATAGCAGATTTCAAGAGGTACTATTATTAATAAAATGAAGAAGTGATTAATAAACATAAAAACCCCAAGCCTTATGGAAGCAAAGTCGTGAAAAAC
Organism: Oreotragus oreotragus; assembly: GCA_006410675.1. Taxonomy (NCBI): domain Eukaryota; kingdom Metazoa; phylum Chordata; class Mammalia; order Artiodactyla; family Bovidae; genus Oreotragus; species Oreotragus oreotragus. The sequence continues at coordinate 59,728 of SJYX01005818.1, read as the reverse complement.
AACTAGTGTTAAGAACTTTCCTACCCATCTCTCAAAAGACTATAAAATGATGGCATTTTACACAAAATCAATGCATGATCAAAGCACTGCATGATATTTCTTAAAAATCAAGGTGCTTCTAACTTTGAAGTAAGAGAATATTGCTAAAAATAAAAAATCATAACACTGAGGAGAGCAAAGACAGTGATTTTATTGAAAGCAAGAAAATACTTCAGAAGAAAGGTGCTTCCACTTTTGAGTCAACAATCTCCTTTAGCACTGGTCTTGCCCAAGCCAAATTATATGAGATTCCTGTTATAAATCAATGCAAATAATTACAAATTTAAAGGGAAGCTTTTGTGAGACTTACATGCGTAATCATTTCAGACCCTCAATAAATATCTGCTTAGTTAATTAAACCATACTTATGTACCAAGTATACTATGTACTTCAAATAAATAATTCATTTGGTTTTCTTAAAAATCATACCAGGGAAGTTTCTTTATCTCAACATTGTAGGTAAAGAAATCCTGCTTCTCACTATATCTGCTTAGTTAATTAAACCATACTTATGTACCAAGTATACTATGTACTTCAAATAAATAATTCATTTGGTTTTCTTAAAAATCATACCAGGGAAGTTTCTTTATCTCAATATTGTAGGTAAAGAAATCCTGCTTCTCACTAAATGGTTAAATACAGAGGTATATGATCCAGCAATTATACTCCCAAATATACACTCAGGAGAAATGAAAACATATATCCACACAAAATGGATGCATGAATGTTTATAGTGGCATTGTCCATAATAGCCAAAAAGTAGAAACAACTCAAATGTCCTTCAACTGATGAATGGACAAATCAGATTTGGTGTGTTAATACAACAGACTATTATTCAACTAAAAATATAAACTCAGAATTGATGATGCTACACGTGGATGGACCTCGTTCAAACCTACTTGAAAACATTATGCTAAGCAAAAGAAGCAAATCACAAAGCACCATTTATTGAATGATTCTATTTACTCGAAATGTCCAGAATAGGCTAAAAAGACAGAAAGTAGGTTGGTAGTTGTTCAGGGCAGGGAGGATCTAAGAACTAGGGAGTAACTGCCAATGGGACAGGATTTCTTTCAAAGGTAATGAAACTGTTCAAAAATTAATTGTGATCATGAAGACACAACTATAAACTAAGAGTTTCTTAATCATATACTTTAAATGAGTAAATTGTATGTTCTCCTGGGTTTTAGCTCAAGAATGCTGATTTTTAAGAAAGCATTCTATTGGATTAAAATATATAGACCAGGGGACCAATCAGCTATGTATTCAATTTTTAATTCTTTATCAGATATAGATTTAGAGTATGTATATATTATATTCACTCTCTCCTTCTCTTTTTCCTCCAAAATAAAAAAATAAAAGTAGCTAATTTTCACTGTATGTTAAAACAGAGATACAACAGGAAAGCTCTTTTACAGAATATGGTCAGCTTACATGACATGCACAACTTGATCTTTAGAGCAGATTTCAAGAGGTGAACAGGTGTAGTTAGCAGTTTTATAGAACTAAGATGAAGCAAAGTCGGGAATTGCAATGTGGAAGCAAAGGGCACATACAGATAAAGGACATCTCTATCTTTTAGTTTAGTTGTGAAAGAAAACACAAAAACATAAAATTTACCATCCTACCCATCTTTATGTGTATAGTTCGGTAGAGTTAAGTATATTTAGGTTGTCATACGTTTCTGGACACTTTCATCTTGCAAACTGCAACTTTAAACCAATTGAACAATAGCTCCCCATCTCCTGCTCTACCCCACCCAGCACAATCACTGTTCTACTTTGTTTCCATAAGAATGACTACTTCTGATGCTGCACATAAGTGGAAGCACACAGTATTTGTCTTTTGGGGCCCAGCTTATTTCACTCAGCCTAATGCTCTTGAGGTTTATTCATGTTGTAGGATGTAACAGAAATTTCTTCTTTATAAGACTAAATAATATTCTTCTGTATGTATATAACACATTTTTATACATTTATCTGCAGATGGAACTCTGGGTCACTTACTCATCTTAGCTCTTGTGAATAATGCTGCAGTGAACAGGACTCCTCTATCTTAACATTCTATTTTCTTACTATTATTAAGATCTCAAGGCAAAAATCAAGACTTCATTAAAGTATAAACAAATGAATATTAAGATAAATCAGCATTCCCCAAATCTACTACAGAGAATATTAATATATGTTTGGGGGAAGAAAGAAGCCATGATTACAACAGTTTAGGAACCTCTGAAATAAAAGAGTTAAACAAGATTCTTTATTGGAAAACTTCTCAGTTGTTTTATTTTTCAATGTGTACTGTGAATCCCTAAGAAACTGTATCCTAGGAAGCTTATCCTAAACTTATTTAACCAGAAAGCCCTTGATGCAGGGTTTCTTGGATTCATGTTCTGAAAAGTAGTTAGGGTAGGTTAGTTTATAACTAAACACAGAACTGAAAGTTGGATTATTTTTACACTACCTTGAATAGCTATATGGCCAAACATACTAATGTTACTAGGAAAACAATGCTGCTTTGATCTAACTAAGAGGGTCTGTCTCTATTTCTTTATACTCTTATAGCTAAAGAAGCCTTGGTCATGGGGCCAACAAAAGTAGTGTCATTCTGCTGATATTAAAAAAGGCACACAACTCAAATTCAGATTCAAATACACTAAAAGTTACAATGTATGGTCTTTATCATCAGAGTATCTGCAGCTAAAATACAAAAAAGATTATTAATGTACCAAACTCATTAAAACCAGAAATCAGATCTATCAGAAGCTATTCAAGAAAGAGTCCCACTTTCAGAAATGACATCCATAAACCTTCTATCCAATGCTCTGACTTCCACCTAATAACATAATGAGTCATACTGACACCCAAAATCACAAAAGTAAGGTTAAATTAGTACAGAGCTACCTGTAGCTCTCAAATGGTGTAAACGAGGAGAATGCATCTCTCAACCATGAAAACTAACAAAGCTGTCATTAAATGTGTTACTTACTGCTATAATTTGGTCTCCAATTTGGATTCTTCCATCATGCTCCACAGCACTGCTCTTTGTAATGCTCTTAACAAAGATCCCTGAAGGTTCTAAGATGAGAAACAAGTTTGTTTTGTTTTACTATTTACGAAGTACACTCAAAGAATACCCATTCTCCATTCTCCTAAAAATAAAGTTCTAATTCTGAGTAGATATAAATCAACAAACCACAACAAACAAAATCACTAGTAGAAACCTTGGCTACAGAAAAAGACAATGGTTTTGTTAATGTGAAATAAAATATCACAGTAACCTGCACTACTTCAAAGAAAGACTTCCATCAGTTTATCATGAAAATATATCATCAGACAAGAAAATATATTATGTTGATTCAGTATTTCATAAGACAAAGACATTAGAGGCAATTGCCAAGATAAAAGAAATAGAATATTAATGTTTAAAAACTACCTAATTTTTTATCTCCAATGTATCCAGCAATAGTAATTCCTAATCCTTGGACATTTTTCGTGAGTTCTACGTCAAATGTCTCGCTTTCTTCACTTTTCTGAGTTGAAGCATCAACCTGAAATACAATTTGTAAAAACAACAACAAAAAAATCATATAAATAAACACACAGACATACAAAACAAGCTTTTTCAAACCACACTCTTCATTTTGAAAAGGTATGATGTAATTTCAACACCGAAATCAGATTGATTGTATTCTTTGCAGCCAAAGATGGAGAAGCTGTATACAGTCAACAAAAACAAGACCAGGAGCTGACTGTGGCTCAGATCATGAACTCCTTATTACCAAATTCAGACTTAAATTGAAGAAAGTAGGGAAAACCACTAGACCATTCAGGTATGACCTAAATCAAATCCCTTATGATTATACAGTGGAAGTGAGAAATAGATTTAAGGGCCTAGATCTGATATATAGAGTTCCTGATGAATTATGGAATGAGGTTTGTGACATTGTACAGGAGAGAGGGATCAAGACCATCCCCATGGAAAAGAAATGCAAAAAAGCAAAATGGCTATCTGGAGAAGCCTTACGAATAGCAGTGAAAAGAAGAGAGGCGAAAGCAAAGGAGAAAAGAAAAGATATAACCATCTGAATGCAGAGTTCCAAAGAATAGCAAGAAGAGATAAGAAAGCCTTCTTCAGCGATCAATGCAAAGAAATAGAGGAAAACAACAGAATGGGAAAGACTAGAGATCTCNAAAAAAAAAATCAAGGGATCCTAATCAGTCATTATATATAAATGAAGCAGAATCTCTAAAAGAAATGAGGCTGGGAAAGAGCAGGAGCAGGGTTGTGGCTGGTAATGTGTTTATTACAAATAGTCTTCTTTGAAGTGGAGGCTTAATTGAAATGGCTACTCGCACAATCAAAGCTCAAATTAGGCACTTCAATACCAAAATAAAAGTTAAATTTCAAGGCTTACACTATATTAGACAATGCAACTTTTCATTTATTGGATTCTGGATATTTTTATAATTTGTGTATTGTTTTGAGCCTTGTTCTAGGAAACAGATAAGTCACTTGGAAATGGTTTGATACTTCTAAATCTAAGATAATTTAAAAATTTGCTGTACATTTATTTTTCTTTGAATACTTCTTAGGAAATTGTCTCGTTTATAGAGGTTAACTCATTTCTCAGATTTAAATTTACATACAGTTATTTTTATTCATTGTTTATATTTTTGACATATAAGATAGTGAATTCTTTATTATTCTAAATTTCAGATATGTGGACTGTAAGCGTACCCAAACTGATGTTGTTCATGTACCAGTTTCTCTTCCAGTTTCTATAACTTCCAACAGTTAGAAATAGTTGATAACTGGATGTTTAAGACTAAATTCTTTCATAAAGACACAGAAGATGAACTTGTTTTATACAATTAAAAAAGCTTCAGCCATCATCTTGATTCTGTAGGTGGCACAGCTTGCTTCATGAGAAGCAGCTGTGGCAATGTCTAAAGGCAGGATTCAACTAATCTTACAATGAATGTAAGGCTTCTAAAATACTTCAGTATCATTACTGGCCCTTACAACAAGCCTTGGATTTATTTTCTTTCTTTTTTTTTTTTTCATTTATTTATTTTTTTTTTTTACATGAACTCTTAAAATGTAAATTATGGGAGTAGGTCTGGTGAGGTCTTTACAACCTCCAGACATTTTTTGATTCATTGGAGAGTATATAACTTCATTG
>SJYX01005818.1:35096-54408 GCA_006410675.1 Oreotragus oreotragus | reverse complement strand
TACATGAACTCCCAAACATAAACCCCCCTCCCCCCTCCCACCCCACATCATCCCTCCAGATCATCCCCATACACCAGCCCCAAGCATCCTGCATCCTGCATTGAACATAGACTGGCGATTCATTTCTTATATGATAGTATACATATTTCAATGCTATTCTACCAAATCATCCCACCCTCTCCCTCTCCCTCTCCCTCTCCCTCTCCCTCAGAGTCCAAAAGTCCACTCTGCACATCTGTGTCTCTTTTGCTGTCTTGCATACAGTGTTTATTAGAATCTTATGCACAGTTTATTCAATAGTAGAATGCATTCATATTATATTTCCAGCCACTCCATATATCTAGTTTGCTAATTAAAAAACCTTACAGTGATGATGACTGGAATTAAAGGAAGCTGAAGAATTTATGATAGCTACTTCTGCATTAATATTGTTTTTATCAAATCATAACCAACCATATCATGAGTATTCATATATCTCAGTTAATATATCTTAATATAATATATCTCAATGAAAACAAAGAAAGTAAATAAAAAACTGGCTTATAGAGTAAACCATTCCATCCCAACACTCCCTTACACATTGTACTTTCTATATTGAAGCATGTTATAGATCACATTTTACATGTATTTCTCCTACTCTTATTCAATAGCCTTATGCAAAATAAAAACAGTTGCTCACTCTTGGGTTCTAAAAAGGTTAAATCATTGGATACTGCAGTCACCTACCTAAGGTACACCCTGAAAGGAATTCAGAGGAAAACAAATAAACAAACAGAACAGGGTGTAGCAATCTGTGTTTTGGAAAAACAGGCCCTCATTGAGTTATGTATATATTTCAGGAAACATTTAAATAAACAAAAATATTTGTATCTTCTCATATATAGAAAAGCCATAAAATCTTTCTCTTTCTGATTTACTTAATTTTGTATTATAGGCTCTAGCTTCATCTACCTCAGTAGAACTGACTTGAATGCATTCCATTTTATAGCTGAGTAATATTCAATTGTGTATATGTACCACAATTTCTGTATCTATTTATCTGTCAGTGGACATCAGGGCTGCTTCCATGTCTTAGCTATTGTAAAAAGTGCTGCAACAGACGCTGTGGTGCATGTGTCTCTTTCAGTTATAATTTTCTGATTATATGCCCAGTAATGTGATTGTTCAGTCATACGTAAGTTCTAGTCCTATTTTTTAAAGGAATTTTCATACAGTTCTCCACAGTGGCTGTATCAAATAATGCATGCATATGGAATCTAGCAAGATGGTGCTGATGAACCTGTTTGCAGGACAACCATAGGGATGCAGATATAGAGAACAGACGTGTGGACACAGTGGGAGAAGAAGAGAGTGGGATGAATTGAGAGAACAGCATGGAAACACGTATATTACTGTATGTAAAATAGATAGCAAATGAGAATTTGCTTTGTGACACCCAGAGCTCAACTCTGTGGCAACCCCGAGGGTGGGTTGGGGTGGGAGATGGGAATGAGTTTCAGGAGGGAGGGGACATTTGTATACCTATGACTGATTGATGGGGGGCAGAAGACAATACAATACAATACAATACTGTACAGCAACTGTCCTACAATTAAAAAAAAAAAAGAAAAAAATCCACCTTTGCAAAAAAAGAAGAGCACTGAAATCATTAACTGAGATATCTGAGTCTTATGACTAGCAGTGGCTTTTCACTGAGATACATGTGTGACTGCACTATCCCCTAATGAAAATCATATAGATACAGATATCAGTTCACTTCAGTTCAGTCTCTCAGTGTGTCCGACTCTTTGCGACCCCATGGACTGCAGCATGCCAGGCTTCCCTGTCCATCACCAACTCTCGGAGCTCACCCAAATTCATGTCTATTGAGTCAGTGATGCCATTCAACCATCTCATCCTCTGTCGTCCCCTATAGGTACTCATTTTTACACCTATTTCTTCAGAGATGTGTTTCAAATTTATCTGAGGAGCAATTTCACTGCATTGTAGTCCTCAGTTAGGTACTGAGACAAACTTGAAACTTGAGACTCTTACATTATGTTTTTATTCTTTCAGTCAACTCTTACATTATGTTTTTATTCTTTTAGTTAACTCTTACTTTATATTTTTGTTAAAAAAAAAAAGAAAAAAATCCACCTTTGCAAAAAAAGAAGAGCACTGAAATCATTAACTGAGATATCTGAGTCTTATGACTAGCAGTGGCTTTTCACTGAGATACATGTGTGACTGCACTATCCCCTAATGAAAATCATATAGATACAGATATCAGTTCACTTCAGTTCAGTCTCTCAGTGTGTCCGACTCTTTGCGACCCCATGGACTGCAGCATGCCAGGCTTCCCTGTCCATCACCAACTCTCGGAGCTCACCCAAATTCATGTCTATTGAGTCAGTGATGCCATTCAACCATCTCATCCTCTGTCGTCCCCTATAGGTACTCATTTTTACACCTATTTCTTCAGAGATGTGTTTCAAATTTATCTGAGGAGCAATTTCACTGCATTGTAGTCCTCAGTTAGGTACTGAGACAAACTTGAAACTTGAGACTCTTACATTATGTTTTTATTCTTTCAGTCAACTCTTACATTATGTTTTTATTCTTTTAGTTAACTCTTACTTTATATTTTTGTTAGACAGATTTTGTGTGGTTTTTTTAAATTAATTTTTCTAACTTTTCTTAAAGAACTAGTTTATATATATATATATATATATATATATATATATATGTATAGTCCTTTTGAAAGCAGTTTTGAAATAGGTAGGAAGAGAACAAGGCACAAACTTAAAAAAATGACATAGCCTGAGGACATGACAGAAACTGACTGAAACCAAATAGGTTTTAATAAATAAAGTTTTACTTAAAAAAACAAGTAGGTTTAAGATCGCAGACATGTTAACTTCCTCTAGACCTTGAGCCTCAGTATGCTTTCATGTATGTAAGACATCAACAAGCTACCTGACACACTCACCAGTGCCATGACAGGTCTGAGGCCAATCATCAAAAGCCAAAAATTGGCTGTGTCCTAATTCCTGGAAATCCCCATCCTTCCCTAAAATAGTTGGAATGATCCTCCCATTCATTAGCTTATGAAATTACTCAGCATACAAAAATAAACCACTCCATATTTTGGAGTCACTCTCTCCTGAGATGACTGACATTGGGTTTATGGAGTGTGTTTCTCTCTAAATAAATCCACTGCTTACCTGTCACTTTGTCTCTCACTGATTTTTTACTGCAGTAAGACATCAAGTACCTGGGCATCATTAAATCCTGAAACCAGGTGTGATCTCTGTTGGGAGACCATGGGTTTTATCCTGGTTTGAATCCCAGGCACGTGGGTTCAAGTTCCTATATGAGTTACAAGGTTTCACTTTTGTTTTTAGATTCCCAAATATTTTTTTTCCTGTTTTATTAATCCATTTATTTCATGTATCTTTCTTTACTATCTTACACTGAATGCTTAATTTCTTTATTTTTATTTTCTTGACTGAAAAGAAAAATTATTTTAGTCTTTGTGTTTTCTCCAAGCAGTGCTGTATTCATTTCGTATAAGTTTAAATATATTCTGTAACCTAACAGGATCCTATGGGCTTTACCTGTGACAGACCCCTTTCCCTACATTCTCTGTTTTAACTCCTCTCTGAAATACCCAGATCTGATGCACAAATCCTGAACCGTTGAACTGTTTTACAGATGCTAAAGCCCACACCAAAGGAAGAAGTTAACTACTAGATGACCATGGGCATCAGACCAACTGGTGTCTGAAGATTGATAGTGTTAACCTCTGTGACACAGCCTTATTACCTCACCATGAAATAACCAGAACTGTGCACAAGCTGATTCCCTACCCTGTGAACAACCCCCAACACACTTGGTCTTTAAAAAAATGCTCTCCTGAAACCCATCAGGGAATTCAGGTGCTTTTGTGCACTAATTTCCCTGGATTCCTTGCTTGGTGCCCTGAAATAAAGGCTGTGATTTCCTTCACCATAATTCAGTGTTAGTAGGTTGACTTTACAGCCTGTAGGTGAGAGGACCCAAGTTTGGCTTGGTATCAATACTATCTGGTATCATTCAATTTTTTAAAAACAATTGTTTGAAAATTATTACAAAGCTGATACTTTAAGAATTTTACTTTTTTATTGTTTTTATTTATAGAATATGCTTATTTTTTCTCTCTTAAATTTTTCTTTTAAGCACAAAATTAGCTTTAAGATTTAATCTCACTGTCTTTTTTTTTAAACTGGCATGTGTGGCATCTAGATATTTTTTCATTCTCCTAAAAGCCCCCAGGGGGCTTCCCTAGTGGCTCAGTGGGAAAGAATCCACCTGTAATGCAGGAGACATGAGTTTCACTCCTGAGTTGGGAAGATTTCCTGGAGAAGAAAATGGCAACCCACTCCAGTATTCTTGCCTGGAAAACCCCATGGACAGAGGAGCCTGCCTGGCTACCGTCCATGGGATGGCAAAAGAGTCTGACACAACTGAGCCACTTTCAGTCACTCAAAAGCCCCCAATGTGTTACTTCTCCTTGACCAGTAACAGTCCATGTGCATTGTGTTAGAAAGTCACTTTAGAGCTTAAACTGTAGGTCTGGTTGGTGTAAATTTATGTCGCTAGTTGAGCAATGAATTAGATTAATTGGGAAGAGTGCCAGAGCCATTGGCAGCTCAAGACAAATTTATCTCTATTTTTTTTCCCCTTTGTGTTTTATGAAACCATTGCTTTCTACACAGTTTTTTCCTTAGACTAATCACTCTGTTAGCTGCTGGCTGGATTTGCTCCTCTGTCCTTCCTGTTGCTTGCCCTATTAGAGGCAGTCTTCACATGCCCTGTCTTCCTGCCTGCTATCTCCACATGCTGTGCTTGTGACCTACAAGTAGCTCTATAAATGTAGCTGATGGCATTGTAAAGAGAGTCTGAACAGCCTGCTGCTCCTGTAAACTATGGCTGATGATTGGCTACAGTCCTCACCTACAAACCTGGAAATGTGAGAGGGTTTCTGGAACATATCTCCTCCTCTTGTCCAAGGTTGAAGTTGCTTCTCATGAAAAAAAAAAAGAAAACCTGTGTATGTGGAGGTCCTTAGCAGACCTGTAATCTGATCCATGGTCACTGGTACAGCATTTTATTTGCTTTTTTAATTTTTTTTTTTTCTTGTTGTTGTTAAACCTTCTTGGAACTGTTACCAAACCAAACTTGGAGGCCATCTCACCTGTGTGCATAAAGTCAGATCCTCACACCAGGTTGAGGTTAAGGAAAGTGCAGCATTTTGTAAGGCACCAGAAGAGAAGTCTGGAACCACTTGTGCTCAAAAAACCCAAGCTCACTGATGGGATTCACAGAGACATTTTTATTTTTTAATTTTTAAAAAAATTTATTTATTTTAGTTGGAGGCTAATTACTTTACAATATTGTATTGGTTTTTGCCATACATTGATATGAATCGGCCACGGGTTTACTTGGGATGGGGAGGGAGGTGGGAGGGGGATTCAGGATGGGGAACACATGTAAACCCACACAGACATTTTTAAAACAAAGTGAGGGAAGGGAGTCACAGGGTGTTGTAATCACCTGGTGCCCAATTTTCAGGAAGTTTGATGGTAATGTTATAGGGCAATGCCACAGTGGGTAATATTATCAATTGTCACGTCTAGTGCTCATGGTCATCTTAACATTTGCCATTTGGCAGGGTGGAACACTTCTGAAGAAACTCAGGAAACATGCATCAGATACTGTTATCTAGATACTTCAGAGAAGAAATAAAAAGGATTCGGAGGAAGAGGGCTGTCCTAGCAAATTGGAAAAACTCAGCAGTGGCCACAGGACTGGAAAAGGTCAGTTTTCATTCCAATTCCAAAGAAAGACAATGCCAAAGAATGCTCAAACTACTGCACAACTGCACTCATCTCACATGCTAGTAGAGTAATGCTCAAAATTCTCCAAGGCAGACTTCAGGAATACATGAACTGTGAACTTCCAGATGTTCAAGCTGGTTTTAGAAAAGGCAGAGGAACCAGAGATCAAATTGTCAACATTTGCTGGATCATCAAAAAAAGCAAGAGCATTCCAAGAAAACATCTATTTCTGCTTTACTGACTATGCCAAAGCCTTTGACTGTGGAAAATTCTGAAAGAGATGAGAATATCAGACCACCTGACCTGCCTCTTGAGAAACCTATATACAGGTCAGGAAGCAACAGTTAGAACTGGACATGGAACAACAAACTGGTTCCAAATAGGAAAAGGAGTATGTCAAGGCTGTATATTGTCACCCTGCTTATTTAATTTATATGAAGATTACATCATCAGAAACGCTGGGCTGGATGAAGCAGAAGCTGGAATCAAGATTGCTGGGAGAAATCTCAATAACCTTAGATATGCAGATGACACCACCCTGATGGCAGAAAGTGAAGAAATACTAAAGAGCCTCTTGATGAAAGTGAAAGAGGAAAGTGAAAAAGTTGGCTTAAAGCTTGACATTCTAAAGTAAGATCATGGCATATGGTCCCATCACTTCATGGCAAATAGATGGGAGAACAGTGGAAACAGTGAGACTTTCTTTTGGCTCCAAAATCACTGCAGATGGTGATTGCAGCCATGAAATTAAAAGACGCTTACTCCTTGGAAGGAACATTATGACCAACCTAGACATCATATTAAAAAGCAGAGACATTACTTTGTCAACAAAGGTCCGTCTAATCAAGGTCATGTATGGATGTGAGAGTTGGACTCTAAAGAAAGCTGAACACCAAAGAATTGATGCTTTTGAACTGTGGTGTTGGAGAAGACTCTTGAGAGTCCCTTGACTGCAAGGAGATCCAACCAGTCCATTCTAAAGATCAGTCCAGGGTCTTCATTGGAAGGACTGATGTTGAAGCTGAAACTCAAAAATTTTGGCCAGCTGATGTGAAGAGGTGACTCATTTGAAAAGACCCTGTTGCTGGGAAATATTGAGGGCAGGAGGAGAAGGGGATGACAGAGGATGAGATGGCTGGATAGCATGACCAATTCAGTGTACATGGGTTTGGGTAGACTCTCGGAGTTGAGTAGGATAGGACTGATCGACTGAACTGATACTGATTACAGAAGTTAAATTATTCATGATTATCTAGGTAATTTCTAGTTATTTGTTTGGATTTTGTTTCATGAAAGAGAGTGGAGTGAAAGAGAATGGTTACATCCTAGAACTCAGGTAAGTCCCTGGGATAGTGGCCAAGTGGGGATTCTTGACTTCTCACAGAGAAGAATTCAAGAGCAAGCCATAATAAAGTGAAAGGTGCTTTATTCAGAGAGATACACATTCCCCAGATTGTGGGTCATTGCAGAAGTCAGTTCAGTGTAGTTCAGTTGCTCAGTTATGTCCAACTCTTTGCGACCCCATGAATCGTAGCACGCCAGGCCTCCCTGTCCATCACCAACTCCCAGAGTTCACTCAGACACATGTCCATCGAGTCGGTGATGCCATCCAGCCATCTCATCCTCTGTCATCCCCTTTTCCTCCTGCCCCCAATCCCTCCCAGAATCAGTCTTTTCCAATGAATCAACTCCTCACATGAGGTGGCCAAAGTATTGGAGTTTCAGCTTTAGTATCATTCTTTTCAAAGAATACCCAGGGCTGATCTCCTTGAGAATCCCCCAAATACGTGGTGATTATTTTTCATGGGCTGTCGTTTCATAGGCTAATGAGTATGAGGATTATTCCAACTATTTTAGGGAATCGTAAGGGATTTCCAGAACTGGGCCACCACCCACTTTTTGACCTTTTAAGGTTGGCCTTGGTGAGTATGTCAGATAGCTCACTAATGTATTGCAACGAGTATATACTGCAGCCCAAGGTCTAGTGTAAGTCAATTCATCTGCTGTCTTGGACCTACCCGATTCTAACCAATTAATGCTCTGTTTTCAATAGCTAAGTCATTCTTTTAAGGGTTGTGCTCTGTCTTTTTTCCTGTTCCAGTTTTTCTATTGCAAACAATGCTAAAATTGAACATCTTTATATACTCTATTCTGTGTTCATGGGAGAATAGTTGAAAGAAAAGTTGATGAAAATTAGATATTTCAGTCAAAGATAATTTTGAAATATTGTTAGGGTTGGCCAGTTGATCTTACAATATTACCTAAATGAGTAATTCTTATATTTGTTTTCTATTTCTTCTATAAAAATTACTGTACATTATAACATCCCTAAAAGAGCAAGTCTATTTCTGTGCCACTATCAAAATGACTTATTTTAAGTGGTTTTATAATGTGTTTTCATACCTAGTGTGGAGCTCTTATTCAATATGCATTATTATTTCATTGTTATTCTTAATATTTGTAATAAAAATGTAATATTTTACTAAATTCATCAAGCTGCCAAAATTTTCTTGTTATTTGAATTGAAAGCACTTTTAATTGACTGACTCAGGAAACAACATGATTTAAAGATGAATTAATTAAGAATGGCTATTTCAATCACTATTGTTTAATGTTGTTTTGGTTTTATTAAAGAGAGAAAAAAGGTAGGTATATATTTTCCTCCTCTTTTGAAATATTATTGCCCTTTGTAGATGACAAAATTCTATAATTGGAAAAATCTAGATAATAAATTAAGAAAGTATTCAAAATAATAATTCAGCCTAGAGTGACCAGATAATACATGTAATATCAATATCAGACTTAAACACAAACTATCCTTTTAAAATTATGAAGGCATTTTTCAGAGATAATATCCAGTTTGGGTTTCTTACATTGACTTCATCCTCCACTTTTATTTTTCATAGTACCTAACATTTTTTTTTTTTCCAGGTAGCCATCTCTTCCTAGACTCTAGGAGATCAATAATAAGATAATACACTTATCTCTCCTGGCCAAATCAATGTGAGGATTTTATGTTGAGGGGCTTCTAGGAAAGAGAAGCAGGTGGTCCTAGGTAGCAGCTGCCTAGAAAATCATTCAGACTTCTCCAAGCTAAAGAATATTGAACTTAAAGCTTTAATCTTTTACAAGAGGTTTCAAGCAAACATGCCCTACTACTGTCCCAGAAGGTGTTATTATATTTTCTTGGACAACAAACATATCTACCCTCTAGAAGACTTGATCTTTACTTCCCAAAGCTCTTTGTATATTATGCAACTGTCCTTAAAAAGATAGCTACTCTGCTGTAGACTGTCAATGTCTTTGCTTGCAAGACATGCAGAAATATGAGCTACTTATGGGAAATTGTCTCCTATCATTTATTAAATGAATTGCAGAAATCAGCTAAAATAGAAATATCATATTAAAAGGGACCTGATGAATTCACTCAGATTCCATTGAGACAAGCCATAATATCCCCCCCCCCAAAAAAAAACAGATTTATGTACCTCAACTTGTAAAGAATCTGCCTGCAATGCAGGAGACCCTGATTCAATTTGTGGATCTAGAAGAACCCTTGGAGAAGAGATAGGCTTCCCTCTCCTGTATTCTTGGGCTTTCCTGGTGGCTCAGATGGTAAAAAATATTCCTGCAATGTGGGAGACCTGGATTTGATCCCTGGGTTGGGAAGATCCCCTGGGAGAAGGAAATGGCTACCCACTTCAGTATTCTTCCCTGGAGAGTTTCATGGATAGAGGAACTCGTGGGGGTTCATGGGGTTGCAAAGAGTCAGACATGACTGAGCGACTTTCACTTTGACTTACTTAGAAGAAACTTCCTTAATTTTATTTTCAGAGAATAATTTTCTGAAGATATTATTTGTGCACATTTCTTTGTCGAATCCATGACTGACCATAATGTGCATATGATAGCTATCATATCTGAATAGTTTATTAAAATACGTCTTCTCTATTAATGTCTCTGCTTAAAAATACTTTGCCATTTCAAGGAACTCCTGGCAGTATCAAACCCCAGTTTTGGAAGGGTTATTGCACTTGACAATTTACATGGGTGTGTCACACAAATAATTGTTTACAACTTTATGAATATAGATATAATAGTTAATAGAAAGTAATCAGCTTTTTCATTTTTATTAACACCAATATGTTTAAATACTGACATAAAAATTTACTTTTGCAAACAGCAACCCCAAAGAAAAAGAAAATTTTTCAGTCTTAATTTGATAGCTCTGTACCCTATAAATATGGTCTTGAAATCTTAAGGTCTCATGGACTTGTTATTTCAATTACACTTTTAATCATACATGCTATATGAATTGAAAAAGCTGTTTAAATGTCCTGCTACATAAAACTAAATCAATTCACAGAAGAATATTGAGAGAAAACAGGTTTATTATTATCAGAATGCATGATATGTGGGAACACACAACAAAAGAGAGATCTTTTCTTATTCAATAGCATAAAATTCATATATATATATATNATTTTGAAATATTGTTAGGGTTGGCCAGTTGATCTTACAATATTACCTAAATGAGTAATTCTTATATTTGTTTTCTATTTCTTCTATAAAAATTACCGTACATTATAACATCCCTAAAAGAGCAAGTCTATTTCTGTGCCACTATCAAAATGACTTATTTTAAGTGGTTTTATAATGTGTTTTCATACCTAGTGTGGAGCTCTTATTCAATATGCATTATTATTTCATTGTTATTCTTAATATTTGTAATAAAAATGTAATATTTTACTAAATTCATCAAGCTGCCAAAATTTTCTTGTTATTTGAATTGAAAGCACTTTTAATTGACTGACTCAGGAAACAACATGATTTAAAGATGAATTAATTAAGAATGGCTATTTCAATCACTATTGTTTAATGTTGTTTTGGTTTTATTAAAGAGAGAAAAAAGGTAGGTATATATTTTCCTCCTCTTTTGAAATATTATTGCTCTTTGTAGATGACAAAATTCTATAATTGGAAAAATCTAGATAATAAATTAAGAAAGTATTCAAAATAATAATTCAGCCTAGAGTGACCAGATAATACATGTAATATCAATATCAGAGTTAAACACAAACTATCCTTTTAAAATTATGAAGGCATTTTTCAGAGATAATATCCAGTTTGGGTTTCTTACATTGACTTCATCCTCCACTTTTATTTTTCATAGTACCTAACATTTTTTTTTTTTCCAGGTAGCCATCTCTTCCTAGACTCTAGGAGATCAATAATAAGATAATACACTTATCTCTCCTGGCCAAATCAATGTGAGGATTTTATGTTGAGGGGCTTCTAGGAAAGAGAAGCAGGTGGTCCTAGGTAGCAGCTGCCTAGAAAATCATTCAGACTTCTCCAAGCTAAAGAATATTGAACTTAAAGCTTTTTTTTTTTTTTTCCAGGTAGCCATCTCTTCCTAGATTCTAGGAGATCAATAATAAGATAATACACTTATCTCTCCTGGCCAAATCAATGTGAGGATTTTATGTTGAGGGGCTTCTAGGAAAGAGAAGCAGGTGGTCCTAGGTAGCAGCTGCCTAGAAAATCATTCAGACTTCTCCAAGCTAAAGAATATTGAACTTAAAGCTTTAATCTTTTACAAGAGGTTTCAAGCAAACATGCCCTACTACTGTCCCAGAAGGTGTTATTATATTTTCTTGGACAACAAACATATCTACCCTCTAGAAGACTTGATTTTTACTTCCCAAAGCTCTTTGTATATTATGCAACTGTCCTTAAAAAGATAGCTACTCTGCTGTAGACTGTCAATGTCTTTGCTTGCAAGACATGCAGAAATATGAGCTACTTATGGGAAATTGTCTCCTATCATTTATTAAATGAATTGCAGAAATCAGCTAAAATAGAAATATCATATTAAAAGGGACCTGATGAATTCACTCAGATTCCATTGAGACAAGCCATAATATCCCCACCTCAAAAAAAAAAACAGATTTATGTACCTCAACTTGTAAAGAATCTGCCTGCAATGCAGGAGACCCTGATTCAATTTGTGGATCTAGAAGAACCCTTGGAGAAGAGATAGGCTTCCCTCTCCTGTATTCTTGGGCTTTCCTGGTGGCTCAGATGGTAAAAAATATTCCTGCAATGTGGGAGACCTGGATTTGATCCCTGGGTTGGGAAGATCCCCTGGGAGAAGGAAATGGCTACCCACTTCAGTATTCTTCCCTGGAGAGTTTCATGGATAGAGGAACTCGTGGGGGTTCATGGGGTTGCAAAGAGTCAGACATGACTGAGCGACTTTCACTTTGACTTACTTAGAAGAAACTTCCTTAATTTTATTTTCAGAGAATAATTTTCTGAAGATATTATTTGTGCACATTTCTTTGTCGAATCCATGACTGACCATAATGTGCATATGATAGCTATCATATCTGAATAGTTTATTAAAATACGTCTTCTCTATTAATGTCTCTGCTTAAAAATACTTTGCCATTTCAAGGAACTCCTGGCAGTATCAAACCCCAGTTTTGGAAGGGTTATTGCACTTGACAATTTACATGGGTGTGTCACACAAATAATCGTTTACAACTTTATGAATATAGATATAATAGTTAATAGAAAGTAATCAGCTTTTTCATTTTTATTAACACCAATATGTTTAAATACTGACATAAAAATTTACTTTTGCAAACAGCAACCCCAAAGAAAAAGAAAATTTTTCAGTCTTAATTTGATAGCTCTGTACCCTATAAATATGGTCTTGAAATCTTAAGGTCTCATGGACTTGTTATTTCAATTACACTTTTAATCATACATGCTATATGAATTGAAAAAGCTGTTTAAATGTCCTGCTACATAAAACTAAATCAATTCACAGAAGAATATTGAGAGAAAACAGGTTTATTATTATCAGAATGCATGATATGTGGGAACACACAACAAAAGAGAGATCTTTTCTTATTCAATAGCATAAAATTCATATATATATATATATAGTATATAATAATAAGTAATACAGAAAGGCAATCACTCTGTTGAATGGCTTTGGTACTGCAATAAAACACTGCAGCTATGCATTTTCTTCCCTTCAAACACAGTTTGAAGTCACATCTGAATCATGGAAAGGAATAGCTAGACATTTGTAAAATAAATGAAGTCCAACAGGATCACAAATCACTAGTATTTATAAGTTGAGGGAATTCTTAATATATTATAATGTCATAAATGATATATTTTCAGAATCTCTAAATTTCCATAGAAATCAGGGAGTATTTCTGTTCATCTATCTTATGTACCATATGCTTACAAGAATCCTAGAGACAGATTCATATAAGAAGCATAGTGCTATAAAAAAGTGTGAAAAATTCTATGAAAATTATCTCCAACCTGGAATAGAAGCTCAGACCAGATTTGACAGAGGTTAAAATATTGAGGAGAAATAACACAATTCAGAGTTGTGAGGCAATCTCTGAAGGCAGTTGTTCTCAAACTTGGGTGAATAATATAAAGTACTGTGGAGAACTCTAAAAAATGCTCAACTATTTAAATCCCAATTTCTGGAGCAGAGAAGGGAGGCCAATGGCCAGGTCTTACAATTATCTAAAAGCTCTTCTAGGTGTTTACCTTTATTCAGGAAGAACTGAGGACCAATTAATCAGAGACTTTTGATTCTTAAGTTCAGTATTTTTACTATTAAACTTATTAAATGTATCTAATGCTACCTTTATATTGTTAGGTAATAATATTTGCATTATCATGTGGAATTAGGTCATTCCATGACATATTGTCGATATAATGCTTTTCTTTTTTTCTCTAAAACCTACCTTAAGTTACCAAGAGTTATAGTGATAAATGGTGATTTCATTTCCTTTGGAGGTATATCCAGAACTAGCATTCCTGTGTCATTTGATAGTTGTAATTTTTTGGGGGGAGAGGGTTTATATACTGTTTTCCAGTGCTTCCCTTGTGGCTTAGTGGTAAAGAATCCACTTGCAATTCAAGAGACACGCAGGAGACATGGGGTCGCTCCTTGTGTCAGAAAAAACACCAGGAGAAAGGAAGTGGCAACCCACCCCAATATTCTTACCTGGGAAATCCCATAGGCAGAGAAGTGTGGGGGGTTACAGTCCATAGGGCGGCAAAAGAGTTGGACATGACTTAGCAACTAAAGAGCAACAATATTGCTTTCCACAGTGGCTGACCCAATTTACATTTCAATCACCAGTTCACCAGAGATTTTTTGGTTTCTCACTAGAGTTTTCAGAGTTTCTTCTTCACATCATCCCCACTTAGTGTCTCTTAGTGTTTTGATAACAGTCATTTTAACAGGTGTGAGGTGCTGTCTCACTGTGGTTTTTAGTTGCACCTTCCTGATGATTGGAGATGCTGAGCATCTCTGTCGTGTGACTCCTCATCAGTTCTCTCCTGGATGTTTACAAAGTCTTCTGAATCAGTCTTTAATACTTCAGTTTTTGTGCCACTATAACTCACCTTTCCACAGAAGAGATATTTTTTAATGAAATAAATTGGTTTTTATTAATATAGACTATGATCATATTATTTACCAGGTACAAATCTTAAGCTCAAAATAGCTACCCATTACAACAGAAATAAAACTCAGTCTTCTTGAAACGTTGTTGTTGAATTACGACGCTGGGATTCTTGGCCCCTGGAGGAGAAGAATTCAATCCGGGGCCAGAGATGACACTTGATTGCTCAGAGCTTTTGTGTAATAAATTTTTATTAAAGTATAAAGGAGATAGATAAAGCTTCTGACATAGGCTTCAGAAGGGGGCAGAAAGAGTACCCAGCTGCTAGTCTTTAGCTGGATGTTATATAGTCACCAGAAGTCTGTTAATGAAAGAAAGGAATGTCTCAAAATTTAGAATGGCACCAGGCCCCTCACCCATAAGATGTATTTTGGGATAACCTTGGCTCCAAATGGTTTATCTTGGGCCATAAAATGATTAACTTGAATCTTGAAGAAGGGCAGATCACCATACAAATAGTTTCATTTACATAGATTAGAGGAACAATATCAGAGTATAACATACTGGTTTATCAAGTAGNCCTGGAATCCCTGTTATGTGTAGGTTGGCTTGCTTTTTAAAAAAATGGAGTCATTGTTGACATACAATATTATATAAGTTTCAGGAGGTTATCTGTGTTTTGACAGCCTTCTGATGGGCAGGGTATAGAGAGAGCTGTTGTATGGTAATTCGTCAAATATGAGGGCCTAAAAGGGGTGTTTTTTCAAATAAGGGACAAAAACACAAAAACCTGAGGTCCTGAAAATTTGTTGATCAAATCCAGATATAGTCAAAGGTAGCACTGTGTCATTGCCATGTCTCCCCAGTTAAAGTATGTGTTATTCCCCATCAGACAGTGATGCATGGTTCTTTGCATTTCCTCTAAACCCCAGGCAACTGCTGGGCACATGTAATACTCTATGCTGCTGCTGCTAAGTCACTTCAGTCATGTCCGACTCTGTGTGACCCCATAGATGGCAGCCCACCAGGCTCCCCCATCCCTGGGATTCTCCAGGCAAGAACACTGGAGTGGGTTGCCATTTCCTGCTCCAGTGCATGAAAAAGAAAAGTGAAAGTGAAGTCACTCAGTCTGTCCAACTCTATACTCTATAACTACTTGTATATCAGCAATGCCATTATTGTAAAATGGTGTTGAGGCTAAGAGCATTAAAATCCTCAAAAAAGGAGAGATATTAATTTAATAACTACAGAACTATGTAAAATTATTTTAAAAGATTAATGTAGTTCGGCAATAATTGGTATATCCAGTGGTACTATGAAGAAAAGCAACCATGTTATTATACAGCATAATGTGATATAGAATATAATACATCTTTTGGATCTAGAGAGAACCATAGGGATGATCTAGTACTAACTCCTAATTCTGAAGTTAAGAAAACCAAAGAAAAGACAAGAATATCCAAGACTATCTTGAAGAAGGTGAGAGGGCTTTCTATCGAAGACAATGTGGCATTCCCATGGCAACAAACAAATAAATCAGTGAACAAAACTGGGAACTCAAAGGACTTATGCATATAAAGATGCTCAGTATGTGACAGAGTTAGTATTTGAGATAGATAGGCAAAGTGTGGATTTATCAATAAAAGATTCTGAGACAGTTGGCTATCCATATGAAAGGAACTGAGACATCCTACCATACTCCATACCAAAAAATAATAATGTGTTTGTTTAGTTGCTCAGTTGTGTCTGACTTTTTGCAACCCCATGGACTGTAGCCCCTCTAGTCTCCTCTGTCCATGGGGAATTTCCAGGCAAGCATACTGAGATGGGTTGCCATGCCATTCTCCAGGGTACCGTCCCAACCCAGTTATTAATCCTAGGTCTCCGGGATTGCAGGTGGATTCATTACTGTCTGAGACACCAGGGAAGCCCCAAAATAATAATAATAAATTCCAGGTGATTGAAAGCATAAATATCAAGACCTAAGTTAAAGGGAGTTTCATACTATAGTTGCAATTTGGAGACAGAGAGGGTTTCTTAAACAAGACATAAACCACAAGCCATAATGGAATAAATTAATAAATTTGACTACATAAAAATTAGGACTATCTGCTTATCAAAAGGCATTATTTAGAGAGTGCAAAGAAAATACAGAAAAGTACCAGATATCTACAACATATACAAACAACAAAACACATGAATCCCAAATATATGGAGATTTTTCATGAGCCATTAAAAAAATAATCCCACAGAAAGAGAAGGTTAAAAAATAAACTTGAATAATCACTGCACAGAAGATGGATCTGTAAATGAATAATAACATATCAAGAGATACTGAGTGTTATTGTAAGGAAATGCATTTTATATCACAATAGCTTCCCATTATGCATCAAACAGACTGATAAAAATGACTCCTACAATGTCAAGTATTGGTGAACTTTCAGGAAGTCTTTTACCGCAGATGGAATTACCAATTGGTACTAGCATTTGGAAACTTTCCCTGTTAAAGTGACAGGAACATAACTTATAATACAGATAAATGGGCATGTGCATCAGAGCACCTGTGTATAATAATGTTCATGGCAACACTATCAAAAACAACCCCAAAGCCTTTTAACAATTAAGTGGATAAATCGTCAAATTTTTACGTAATGGAATATTTTTAAGTGGTGAGAATTTTATCAAACTGCAGCTTCATAGGTCACTATGAATGAACCTTAAACATAATATGATTGAGTAGAAACAGCTCACAAAAGAACATTCATTATGTGATTCTACGTACAGAGAATTCAGGGCTTCCCTGGTAGCTCAGCTGGTAAAGAATCTGCCTGCAATACAGGAGACCCTGGTTTGATCCCTGGGTTGGGAAGATACCCTGGAGAAGGGATAGGCTACCCTCTTCAGTATTCTGGCCTGGAGAATTCCATGGACTGTATAGTCCATGGGGTTGCAGAGACTTTCATTTTCTAGAAATAGAAATAGAAACCAGGCAGTAAAACTATATATTTTTTAAAGCAAGAAACTAAGTATCACAAAAGTCAAGATAGCTATTTTCTTTGGGAGCAGTGAGGGCACACAAGGAGTATCCAAGTTACTGGACAAGGTAATAGACCTTTATAGAAAAATGTTTAACACCCAGGATACTTGTTTATATGAGGAATAACCTCCCACATCTTTCTACAGACAATGGGAGAAGAGACAAACTTCTGGGAAAGCAAGTAAGACCAGGAATCCATCCAGTTGTTTAAAACTGCTGATCAAATCTGAACTGACAAACACTTTGTTAATAGAAACCATTTTGATATTAAAATATATTAAATGGAATCATAGATTAAAGATGTTCTGGGGAGAAATTCAAATGAGAAAAATTACTATTATCAAGTTGCTCTTTTTCCTAACACCCTTCCACAATGTTGCTGTCCCTAATCTCTGAGGCCAAAGCCAGCATAGTCTTCATTCGTTCCTTTCCTTTATTTTCCTTCCCTGGAGAAGGAAATGGCAACCCACTTCAGTATTCTTGCCTGGAAAATCCCATGGATGGAGGAGCCTGTCTGGCCACACTCCATGGGATCACAGAGTCAGACACAACTGAGCAACTTCACTTTCCACATTACATGGTCATAGTACTAAAGTAATACTCCATTTTTATCTATTCTTGCCTTCTATTATTTATCCTACAAAAGTTTTATGTCATTTATAATTTTTTTCACATTATCTTTTTTTAGCTATTCAGTCTCTTTCAATTAAAATGTGCTAACATATCTAATTGTCTATTTCTGTTAGTAGCATTTGTGTGTTGGAAAGCCCCTACCTAGATTCAAACTGTGAAGAGTCATTTTCTCATTTGACCTCTTTGATTCTCATGTAAACTCATGTGTCACATTTTTAAAATTGTATTTCTTACTTGTCTTTTCCAACTCCCTTATTCATTTGATCCCTGATGTTACATTCATAATTTAGATCCTTTTTATATCTCTCCTGAATTATAATGCATTCTTAGGAAAAGAAAATATATTAAAAATACTTTAAAAATAATATTCAAATTTCTATTAAATTATTATGTCATGGGCATAGGAAACAGGGCCATAGGGACATAGGAAAGAAAGCCTTCTTAAGCATCATGCTCTCTGACTTTAGACTATATTACAAAGCTGCAGTAATCATAACAGCATGTCACTGACAAAAAGCACAGTCACATAGATCAGTGAAATAGAATAGAGAACCAAAAAACAAACCCAAACACTATGGGTAATTAACATATGACAAAGGAGACAAGGGTATAACATGGAGAAAAGATATCCTTGTCAATAGTGGTACTGGGAAAACTGAATAGATCCTTGTAAAACAATGAAACCAGAACCTTTCCTTATACCATGTACGAAAATGCCCTCAAAATGTACTAAAGATCTCAATATAAGACCTAAAACCAAAAAATTCATGGAAGATAACAAACAGAATATTCTTTGACATAAATCATTGCACTGATTCTGTAGATCTGTCTCCTAAGGCAAAAGAAATAAAATAAATTGGAATTTAGTTTAACAAATTGAACTTAAAATCTTTTGAACAAGAAATAAGACCATCACAAAAATGAAAAGACAACCTCAGTTCAGTTCAGTTCAGTCACTCAGTCGTGTCCGACTCTTTGCGACCCCATGAATCGCAGCACGCCAGGCCTCCCTGTCCATCACCATCTCCCGGAGTTCACTCAGACTCACGTCCATCGAGTCCGTGATGCCATCCAGCCATCTCATCCTCGGTCGTCCCCTTCTCCTCCTGCCCCCAATCCCTCCCAGCATCAGAGTCTTTTCCAATGAGTCAACTCTTCGCATGAGGTGGCCAAAGTACTGGAGTTTCAGCTTTAGCATCATTCCTTCCAAAGAAATCCCAGGACTGATCTCCTTCAGAATGGACTGGTTGGATCTCCTTGAAAAGACAACCTACTGAATGGGAAAAGCATTTCCAAATTAAATTGCCATCCAAAATATACAATAATATTCAAAA
>SJYX01005818.1:7349-31695 GCA_006410675.1 Oreotragus oreotragus | reverse complement strand
AAAAAAAAAAACAAAAAACAACTGATTAAAAAATAGAAGACCCAAGAGGCATTTTCCAAAAGAAGACATGAAGATGACTCACAGGCACATGAAAAGGTGCTAAATATTGCTAATCATAAAAAATGCAAATCAAAACCTCATTGAGGGCACAGAGAGAGGCAAGGAGCCCACAAGGTGCTGAGATGGAGCCCCATCTGCTTACTGTTTAGAAAATTAAAAAGTCAATCTCTAAATCTTTCTAAAACAACAGCAACAAAACACATTGAGACACTACTTCACAGCTATTAGAATGTCTTTCATCAAAAAGAACACAAATAAGAAACTTTGGCAAGGTGGTGGAGCAAGGGAAATCCTTGTACAGCTGTTCAGAACATAAATTGGTGCATTTGCTATGGAAAACACATGGAGTTTCTTCAAAAAATTACAAATAGAACTAGCATATGATCCAGCAGTTCCACTTCTGAGTATGAATGCAAGGAAAACAAAAACACAATTTTGAAAAAATGCATGCTTTCCAATGTTCATAGCTAATTATTTCAAATAGTAAAGATATGTAAGCAACCTAAGTGTCTATCAAAAGATGAAAGTATAAAGAAGATTTGGTGTATATGTACAAAGGGATATTCTCAGTCATTTAAAACATGAAAAAAGGAATTGTTGTTCTTGCAACCATGTGAATGGTCCTAGGGAGCATTTGTGTGTGTGTGTGTGTGTGTGTGTGTGTGAAATAAGTCAGAGAAAGACTATTACTCTTTGTTACTATTTATTTGCAAAATCTAAAAAGTAAAACAAACAAATGTCAATAACACTAACAGACTCCCAGATAGAAACAGCAAATTAGTTGTTGTCATTGGGGAGAGAGTAGGAGGGAGGTCAAGATAGGGTTATGAGATTAAGTGATACAAAGTTTTATGTGCAAAATATGTAAGCAACAGGAATATATTAAACAGCACTGGGAAATATGGCCATTGTTTTGTAGTAACTTTAAATGAAGCATGTTCTATAAAATATAAAATCACTGTTATATATCTGAACTAATATATTGTAAACCAATTATATTTCAGTTAAAAAGATAAAAGCTAGAGTCCTCTTGAAAAAGAAGATGGGTAAATCACAATTTGATGACAAATAAGTTACTAGCTGTGAGAAGGTAACTGTTTAACTTTTGCAGTGACCCTAACTGCATATTGAATGAATAGAATTGCCACAAGANAAAAGCTAGAGTCCTCTTGAAAAAGAAGATGGGTAAATCACAATTTGATGACAAATAAGTTACTAGCTGTGAGAAGGTAACTGTTTAACTTTTGCAGTGACCCTAACTGCATATTGAATGAATAGAATTGCCACAAGAATTAAATAATATGTATGAAGACATTTTAAAAGTTATAAAATGTCATACAAATGCAATATTAGCTGGGAGAGACTGGCAGTGTCTCTCTACTGGCTTAGAGGCTATTGTATAGTACAAGTAAAAAAAGAAGTCATAATTAATAATAACATTAGAGATGATATGAACATCATTTCAAAAAAGCAAGAGTGTTCTAGAAAAACACGTATTTCTGCTTTATTGACTATGCCAAAGCCTTTGACTGTGTGGATCACAATCAACTGTGAAAAATTCTTAAAGAGATGGGAATACCAGACCACCAGACCGGCCTCTTGAGAAACCTATATACAGGTCAGGAAGCAACAGTTAGAACTGGACATGGAACTACAGACTGGTTCCAAATCAGAAAAGGAGTACATCAAGACTGTATATTGTCACCCTGCTTATTTAACTTATATGCAGAGTACATAATGAGAAACACTGGACTGGAAGAAACACAAGCTGGAATCAAGATTGCCGGGAGATATATCAATAACCTCAGATATGCAGATGAAACCACCCTGATGGCAGAAAGTGAAGAACTAAAGAGCCTCTTGATGAAAGTGAAAGTGGTGAGTGAAAAGTTGGCTTAAAGCTCAACATTCAGAAAACTAAGATCATGGCATCCGGTCCCATCACTTCATGGCAAATTGATGGGGAAACGGTGGAAACAGTGGCTGACTTTATTTTTCTGGGGTCCGAAATCACTGCAGATGGTGATTGCAGCCATGAAGTTAAAAGATGCTTACTCCTTGGAAGGAACATTATGACCAACCTAGATAGCATATTAAAAAGCAGAGACATTACTTGGTCAACAAAGTTTCATCTAGTCAAGGCTACGGTTTTGCTGATGGTCATGTATGGATGACCTGGACTCTAAAGAAAGCTGAGTGCAGAAGAATTGATGCTTTTGAACTGTGGTGTTGGAGAAGACTCTTGAGAGTCCCTTGGACTGCAAGGAGATCCAATCAGACCATAATAAAGGTCAGTCCTGGGTGTTCATTGGAAGGATTGATGTTGAAGCTGAAACTCCAATACTTTGGCCAGCTGATGCGAAGAGCTGACTCATTCGAAAAGCCCCTGATGCTGGGAAAGATTGAGGGCAGGAGGGGAAGGGGATGACAAAGGATGAGATGGTTGGATGGCATCTCTGACCAATGGACATCGGTTTGGATGGACTCTGGGAGTTGGTGATGGATAGGGAGGCCTGGCATGCTGCTGTTCATGGGGTCGCAAAAAGTCGGACTCGACTGAGCAACCGAACTGAATTGAACTGAACATCATTTCAGAAGCATTGTGGGTCAAATTTGATGGCTAATTAGGCAAAACTCGAAGGAAAGGAAAATTAAGCATGACTAAGCAGTGAACTTATGTGGTTTAGACAAATGATGATAATAGTAGAGCCAGGAAACTTTGAAATGTGCTCTATTTTGAACACAAGTGCAGCATTTATAGGAGATACGTGTGTGAGTTGCTCAGTATGATCGAAAATTTTGTGACTCCATGAACTGTAGTCCACCAGGCTCTTCTGTCCATAGGATTCTCCAGGCAAGAATACTGGAGTGGGTTGCTATTCCCTTTTCTAAGGGACCTTCTCAACCCAGGGATTGAACCCACATCTCCTGCATTGCAGGCAGATTCTTTACCAAGAGAAAAAGACTTAGTTGAATATGGAAGAATATAATAGACTTCTAAGTTGCCTCCACCTCCATGCCTAATTTCCTTCCCTTATCCATGGAAGTATGAATATGATGGGCTCCTATGTTCCTAATTCTGTTATGTTTCATGGCAAATGACATCAAAGTTTTAATTAAAGTGTCCATTATTTGACTTTAAGTTAATCAAATGAAGATGAGGGCTGGAGTTGGTCTAAGTGCATGAGCCCTTGAAAGCACATTGTGTGTGTGTGTGTGTGTGTGTGTGTGTGTGGTTACAGAAAACAAAGTTGTAGAGATTCAATGAATGAGAAGAACTAAATTCACTGTGCTGAATTTGTTGTACTGGTGCTGGATTGGTTATTGAAGGCAAAGCATAAGGACCTGAGAGTGGTTTCTGGGAACTAAAACAATCCTTAGTGGAAAACTAATGAGGACACAGGAAACTTCATCCTAAAATCACAAGGAACTAGATTATTCCAGCCACATGAATGGGCTTAGAAGATAATTCTTCTGATAAGTCTTCTGATGACTTCCCAATGCAACCAAAATCTTAATAGCAGCCTTTTTGACCCTAAGCAGAGAACCTAGCCAAGCCATCTAAGATATCTTGTTTACAAAACTATGAAAAAAGAAATAAGGGAAAAAAAGAAAGTAGAAGAGAAAAAGGAAAGTTTTACTGGCTATATTAATTTTGGAAAAAAGTTTTCAAAGCAAAAAAATATTTTTAGGGGTAAAGAAATCCATTTGATAGTGTTGAAGGCTTAAGGCATCATGTGAACATGGCAGTCTTAAATGTCATTCTCTTAATAACAGAGCTTCAAAACAGACAAAGCAATAACTGATAGAATTGCAAGGGACAAATTCAAAATTATAGTTGAAGAATTCAATACTACTCTCAATAACTGAGAGTATAAGTAGACAGAAAATCAGTAAGCATATATAAAAATGCCATTACTCAATTTTATCTAATTGACATTTATAGACTCTCACCCCAAATCCAACAGAATGGCTTTTCAAGAGCACATGAAACATTTAACAAGATAGGTCATAAAAAATGTTTCAATAAATTTAAAAGAAGTCATAAAAAGTATATCCTACTCTGTTCACAATGAATTAGACTAATACTCAAAAAGAGAATGATCTCTCAAAATTGTAAAATATTTAAAAGCTAAGCAACAGATCTCAATTACAAATAGATTGAAAAGCTACAAAAAGTAAAAACAGATATTTATGTTGAAGTGAACAAAATAATAAAATACAACATATACAAATGATAAAACTCTCCTTATAAGGTACTAAGTGATATTTATAATACCAGGGGAGAGTGAAAAAGTTGGCCTAAAACTCAACATTCAGAAAACTAAGATCATGGCATCTGGTGTCATCACTTCATGGCAAATAGTTGGGGAAACAATGGAAATAGTGAGAGACTTTTTTTTTTTTCCAGTTCCAAAATCAGTGCAAATGGTGACTGCAGCCATGAAATTAGAAGACACTTGCTCTTTGGAAAAAAAGTTATGACCAACCTAGACATAATATTAAAAAGCAGAGACATTACTTTGTCAACAAAGTCCAATCTAGTCAAAGCTATGGTTTTTTCAGTAGACATACATGGATGTGAGAGATGAGCTATAAAGAAAGCTGAGCACTGAAGAATTGATGTTTTTGAACTGTGGTGTTGGAGAAGACTCTTGAGAGCCCTTTGGACTGCAAGGAGATCCAACCAGTCCATCCTAAAGGAGATAAGTCCTGAATATTCATTGGAAGGACTGATGCTGAAGCTGAAACTCTAATACTTTGGTTAACTGATGTGAAGAACTGACTTATTTGAAAAGACCCTGATGCTGGGAAAGATTGAAGGCGGTAGGAGAAGGGGTCGATAGAGGATGGTTTGATGGCATCACTGACTCAATGGACATGACTTTGAGTAAACTCCAGGAGTTGGCATTGAACAGTGAGGCCTGGCATACTGCAGTCCATGCGGTTGCAAAGAATCGGACACTATTGAGCAAATGAACAGAACTGATGATACCAAATGCTTATAGTAGAAAATAAGAAAGATCTTTAGCCAATGACTTCATCTTTCTCATAAGAAATTAGACAAGAATCACTAAGCAAACCCAAAGGAGATGGGAAAAAATCATAAGAAAAATATAAAAAAGAAAATTATGGAGAAAAATCAATGAATTCACATACTTTTTCTTCAGGGAAAACATGGTAAATTTCTAGTCAGATCAATCAAGAAGAAAACATTGAAGACAAAAATATTCCAATATCAAGAATGAGAGAGGAGATATTACTATAGACTTGGACAGGATAATATGGCTATACTATATGATGATAGAAAGACTTGTACACAGCTTTCTTTAGCAGCATTTTTTGTCATATCTCAAAACTTGAAACAACCCAAATGTTCACCGGAAATGTATAAATTGTGATATATCCATGTATTGAAATACTTCTCAGTATTAACAAAAAAAATTATACTAAGTACTGGAATCAGAGAAGAATCAGTAACTTCTTTGTGATTACATGAATATAAAATTATAAGTATTAATTCACATGGAAAAATTGGGAAGAAAAGATCAGTAGTTATCCTAGTGATGGGCAAAAATAGACCATGGTGAAGCTGTTGGTATAAAAGAAAACTTTTGCAGGTAAAGGATATGCTTAGCTAAGCATTGTTGGATATAATTGCTTTATTATTTTGATTGAGACTGTGACTTCCCAGTTCAAAAGGAAGCTTCAAAAGGAAGCTCATACCTTTTCTTTTGAAGAGTAGGAGCACATAGGAAAAGTAGAAAGGTCCTGCAAGGGGGAAGCATGATGCCATTGCCATCTCGACACATGAGCCTGTGATACCTTTAGTTATTGTCAACACAGTATTTAGCAGTGCTCCTCTTAATCGAAATATGCTTAACTGGGAAAGTTAAAAATATGTGGGAGACATTATTTTCATTTTGTTGTTTGAATTTTAATTTTCTAAAGTACCTTTTGGAGTCATATTTAGCAATAAATAAATTTCTGCTTTTGGAATCTACCAATTTTATTTGTATTGTATATATTTTTTACTTATCCAAATGATCCTGATCCAAAAGAAAATATATTTTAAAAGTTTATAAGTACATGAATTCAAAACAGCATTATATCTTTTATGGTTATTCATATTTATCAAACAAAAATTATTATGAGCTCACATTGTGCCAGGAGCATTGTACTGATTGAGCATGTTAAAAATGTCTTACAAATGATTGTGTAATGGGAAAATAGATGAGTAAAGTCTCACACCCTTATAGATTTGATGTTATATATGTTTATAGTCAGAAAAAAAAATTCACTGATTTTCATTAGAGATTATTTTATAATGATATACATATATTTAATGGTGAATTGCATTGCTATTGCTTTAAACTTCATCAACACAGTGTTTTCTAGAATGTGAACCCACTATAGAGATTCAGGTGATATTTTGCTAAGGAATGTGCTCATTTTTCCCGTATGTACTATGGTGTGAAATTAAATTACTAAGAAGATTTTAATTATGTTCAGTGATAAGTAATTTAGATATGATAGCTTATTTTATGCTGCAATGATATTTTTCATCTGCTCAGTCTTCCATTAAATGTCAGGTAGACATAATAACTCAAGCATTTCATCTTTCACTTCTTATAATTATTTAGGCTGAATTTTACTTGAGTTTTTCCTGACTTTCTCTGTACTTATCATTCAGATAGAGAAGATTATGATTTCATTTGTATTTAATAGTAACTCTTCCACTCTCTAGCCTGAACATATTGACCTCAATTATTCTTACAAATCAGATTAGCCTTGTTGGCTTCAATCATTTCAGTTACTATGAAACAAAAAAAAAAAAAAAACTATATTCTGAGTAGCTGCCTCCCAAGTAGCAATAATCAGCAGGACCAGTGTGCTTAGAGATATGTATTTTTTCTCTTAGTGAAATTTAAGGCATGGATTAAAAGATTAAGCTCATGTACATTACCAACTCAGCTAGAGGAATGGAGTGAGGTTTTCTTTCTCCCACATGGCATAAGAGTTCTCTTCAGGACAAACCAAAGCTGCAAAATAAAAAAATTAAATGCTCCTCAAATCCCTACCTTTGTATCCTAATAGGAATTATGTGATCGATAACTGATACAAATATCAGATTACAGTAGCCAGACAACGGCAGCAAAGCAGAGACAACTTCTCTATCTTTTCCAGGCAGTCAAAAAATGTTTCTTCCCTTTTATAAGAGTAATGATTCAACAATCATGTACATAAAGTCCAATGCAAACTTTCTATAGCAAGTATTCACCTTGCATGTGACAGAATATATTACAAGTAATTTTAACATCTCTGAGAGTCTTTCTTTAATAAAAAGATATCTCACACATTAAAGAAGTAAATAGGTAAAGAACTTTTATTTTGCCTAATTCTTCAGCTCAGATCTCTCTTCTGTATGTGAAGAGAGTATGGAAATAGAATTTACTGTCTAAATGAATTATCTTAAAAGCTTTAAGTAACCAAAGAAAAAGCAAGATTTTAGATCAATTACTTTAGAATCATTTACTAATTGTGTATGCCTTACTAAGACTGGCATAACAAAGGGCATCAAAAAAGTCTTAAATATTTTAGTCATAGAATGACTAAATGAAGGTCCATTGTCTCTTTCATTTTGATGGTTTATGTACTTTTTTTAGCAAGTCCTTCTGAAATAAGCTCTTTTCAATATGCTTTCTCAAGGTATTACATTGGATATCCTCAATATATACATCTTTGCATGATAAGAAAATTAAGATAATATTCATGATTTCCTAAACCTTAAGACAACAATTTCCCAAATTCTCTATCCTATTATCCTTTTTATGAAACTGCATGTTTGTCACCTCTGATTTTCTGTAACCTTATAACAAGGTATTTGGACTAATAGTCCCAACTGTGTGAAAATTGATTTAGGCTACTTGTGATACTTGATTCAATTCAAACTGGCTTGAGTCTACAAAGTAATTCAATGTTTCTGAATCCCCGCTCGTTGACTTTCTGCAGGACTTTTTGGTATGAGAAATCAATGTAGTGGGCAGTATCCCTGACCATACTGTCTCATTTCACTATGACCATGCCTAAAGCTTTTTAACTTCTAAAACTGCTTTGTGGTGCATGTGTGCTCAGTTGTATCCATCTCTTTGTGACCCCACGGACTGTAGTCTGCCAGGCAGGCAACTCTGTCCATGGAAAATTCCAGACAAGAATATTGGAGTGGGCTGCCATTTCTTCCTCCAAGGGATCTTCCTAACATGTGGACAGAAGCTGCATGTCTGGCATCTTCTGCATTGGCAAGCAGATTCTTTACCATTAGTGCCACCTGGGAAGCCCTTTTATCATCTTTGAAATCATAAACATGCAATCACTACTCTCTAAGAATTCCTATAAAATGTATAGCTCATTTTCTTTCAAAAGTTTAATCTTTTGGTTAATCAGAACCCATGATCTCTCAGTTCACGATGCTCTTACCTCAGTGCTCTATTCTTCACATTTATGCTCCCTTCACCTACTACTAATGTATAACTGAGATATGTTATTCTTCTTTTTGTCTATTAACTCTATGCTGACTATACATAGTATCTTACTTCATTAAATACAAGGTAAACCAAAAGAAGCAAAGGGTGATCATATCCATCCAGCACTGCCCAGGGAAATGAGTGCTGAGATTCAAGGATAATGCCTAGATAGCCTTGCTGCAGTCTGCAGTGATATAAACTTTACCTTTAGGAGAACCCACTTAAAATTCAAACCATATATCTTGCTTCCTTATGAAATTATCATCACAAATTGATTATTATTTGGCTTAACAAATAATATGTCCACAGGGAGATAATATGCTGCCTGAATAATGTGCCTGTTGGCTTTGGAAGTTTTCTCCCTAGAGTAAAATAATAAGCTGACCATCAAGTTATAATTAAGTTTTCATCCAGCAGTTCTTCCACATCAAGCATTTTGGTTCACTTTACAGTTGTATTTCTCATATTTCTCATTATGAATTAATAAGTTGGTATTATCAAGGTTTTTTTTTTTTTTTTTTCTTAATCGAAATATGCTTAACTGGGAAAGTTAAAAATATGTGGGAGACATTATTTTCATTTTGTTGTTTGAATTTTAATTTTCTAAAGTACCTTTTGGAGTCATATTTAGCAATAAATAAATTTCTGCTTTTGGAATCTACCAATTTTATTTGTATTGTATATATTTTTTACTTATCCAAATGATCCTGATCCAAAAGAAAATATATTTTAAAAGTTTATAAGTACATGAATTCAAAACAGCATTATATCTTTTATGGTTATTCATATTTATCAAACAAAAATTATTATGAGCTCACATTGTGCCAGGAGCATTGTACTGATTGAGCATGTTAAAAATGTCTTACAAATGATTGTGTAATGGGAAAATAGATGAGTAAAGTCTCACACCCTTATAGATTTGATGTTATATATGTTTATAGTCAGAAAAAAAAATTCACTGATTTTCATTAGAGATTATTTTATAATGATATACATATATTTAATGGTGAATTGCATTGCTATTGCTTTAAACTTCATCAACACAGTGTTTTCTAGAATGTGAACCCACTATAGAGATTCAGGTGATATTTTGCTAAGGAATGTGCTCATTTTTCCCGTATGTACTATGGTGTGAAATTAAATTACTAAGAAGATTTTAATTATGTTCAGTGATAAGTAATTTAGATATGATAGCTTATTTTATGCTGCAATGATGTTTTTCATCTGCTCAGTCTTCCATTAAATGTCAGGTAGACATAATAACTCAAGCATTTCATCTTTCACTTCTTATAATTATTTAGGCTGAATTTTACTTGAGTTTTTCCTGACTTTCTCTGTACTTATCATTCAGATAGAGAAGATTATGATTTCATTTGTATTTAATAGTAACTCTTCCACTCTCTAGCCTGAACATATTGACCTCAATTATTCTTACAAATCAGATTAGCCTTGTTGGCTTCAATCATTTCAGTTACTATGAAACAAAAAAAAAAAGAACTATATTCTGAGTAGCTGCCTCCCAAGTAGCAATAATCAGCAGGACCAGTGTGCTTAGAGATATGTATTTTTTCTCTTAGTGAAATTTAAGGCATGGATTAAAAGATTAAGCTCATGTACATTACCAACTCAGCTAGAGGAATGGAGTGAGGTTTTCTTTCTCCCACATGGCATAAGAGTTCTCTTCAGGACAAACCAAAGCTGCAAAATAAAAAAATTAAATGCTCCTCAAATCCCTACCTTTGTATCCTAATAGGAATTATGTGATCGATAACTGATACAAATATCAGATTACAGTAGCCAGACAACGGCAGCAAAGCAGAGACAACTTCTCTATCTTTTCCAGGCAGTCAAAAAATGTTTCTTCCCTTTTATAAGAGTAATGATTCAACAATCATGTACATAAAGTCCAATGCAAACTTTCTATAGCAAGTATTCACCTTGCATGTGACAGAATATATTACAAGTAATTTTAACATCTCTGAGAGTCTTTCTTTAATAAAAAGATATCTCACACATTAAAGAAGTAAATAGGTAAAGAACTTTTATTTTGCCTAATTCTTCAGCTCAGATCTCTCTTCTGTATGTGAAGAGAGTATGGAAATAGAATTTACTTTCTAAATGAATTATCTTAAAAGCTTTAAGTAACCAAAGAAAAAGCAAGATTTTAGATCAATTACTTTAGAATCATTTACTAATTGTGTATGCCTTACTAAGACTGGCATAACAAAGGGCATCAAAAAAGTCTTAAATATTTTAGTCATAGAATGACTAAATGAAGGTCCATTGTCTCTTTCATTTTGATGGTTTATGTACTTTTTTTAGCAAGTCCTTCTGAAATAAGCTCTTTTCAATATGCTTTCTCAAGGTATTACATTGGATATCCTCAATATATACATCTTTGCATGATAAGAAAATTAAGATAATATTCATGATTTCCTAAACCTTAAGACAACAATTTCCCAAATTCTCTATCCTATTATCCTTTTTATGAAACTGCATGTTTGTCATCTCTGATTTTCTGTAACCTTATAACAAGGTATTTGGACTAATAGTCCCAACTGTGTGAAAATTGATTTAGGCTACTTGTGATACTTGATTCAATTCAAACTGGCTTGAGTCTACAAAGTAATTCAATGTTTCTGAATCCCCGCTCGTTGACTTTCTGCAGGACTTTTTGGTATGAGAAATCAATGTAGTGGGCAGTATCCCTGACCATACTGTCTCATTTCACTATGACCATGCCTAAAGCTTTTTAACTTCTAAAACTGCTTTGTGGTGCATGTGTGCTCAGTTGTATCCATCTCTTTGTGACCCCACGGACTGTAGTCTGCCAGGCAGGCAACTCTGTCCATGGAAAATTCCAGACAAGAATATTGGAGTGGGCTGCCATTTCTTCCTCCAAGGGATCTTCCTAACATGTGGACAGAAGCTGCATGTCTGGCATCTTCTGCATTGGCAAGCAGATTCTTTACCATTAGTGCCACCTGGGAAGCCCTTTTATCATCTTTGAAATCATAAACATGCAATCACTACTCTCTAAGAATTCCTATAAAATGTATAGCTCATTTTCTTTCAAAAGTTTAATCTTTTGGTTAATCAGAACCCATGATCTCTCAGTTCACGATGCTCTTACCTCAGTGCTCTATTCTTCACATTTATGCTCCCTTCACCTACTACTAATGTATAACTGAGATATGTTATTCTTCTTTTTGTCTATTAACTCTATGCTGACTATACATAGTATCTTACTTCATTAAATACAAGGTAAACCAAAAGAAGCAAAGGGTGATCATATCCATCCAGCACTGCCCAGGGAAATGAGTGCTGAGATTCAAGGATAATGCCTAGATAGCCTTGCTGCAGTCTGCAGTGATATAAACTTTACCTTTAGGAGAACCCACTTAAAATTCAAACCATATATCTTGCTTCCTTATGAAATTATCATCACAAATTGATTATTATTTGGCTTAACAAATAATATGTCCACAGGGAGATAATATGCTGCCTGAATAATGTGCCTGTTGGCTTTGGAAGTTTTCTCCCTAGAGTAAAATAATAAGCTGACCATCAAGTTATAATTAAGTTTTCATCCAGCAGTTCTTCCACATCAAGCATTTTGGTTCACTTTACAGTTGTATTTCTCATATTTCTCATTATGAATTAATAAGTTGGTATTATCAAGGTTTTTTTTTTTTTTTTTCACTCTTTGTTCTATAGCTAGTCCTCTTTTAGAGAAAGAGGGCAGAAGTTGGATGTTGGGAGAGAGGGAAAGTTGGGGAGAATAAAGTTGCTAACCTGATCCAACTCAGAATTCTTAGTCTGGAACAAGACAGAGTCTCTGGGATGGCTTCTTAAAAGTTACCAAGTGTAGCTTTAAGGGCAGCATGATTAGAATGTTCCTAACCCAGTTTCTTCAACCACTGGGAGGAAAGCATAGGGAGCAGTATGTTTAGGGATTCCAAAGATAGACAAGGGCCAGTTGGTAAAGAAAATGCAATTCATGGCAAAGTTAGAGATAATAGCCTACTTGCAAATGGTTAGGGGACTGGGAGCTATAGATTAAGCTTTTCAGGGACCTAGGAGGAACCCTGCTAAACCTGATTATGATTGAGTAATGACCATACCCCTACGAGACAAGTCCAATAGAATGTCTTTATATTATGACTGTCACATCTCCTACATTAAATCATTTCTAACTTGGAGATTGTCTCTGTCTACAATTGATTCAACTGAGATAAGGTACTGCTATCTGTACTCCAGAAAGTTCTTATGAGTTATATAAAATTTAATTGTGACTGTATAATCTAATCTGGTCCTTCAGTTCAGTTCAGTTGCTCAGTTGTGTCCTACTCTTTGTGACCCCATGAATGGCAGCACGCCAGGCCTTCCTGTCCATCACCAACTCCTGGAGTTCACTCAGACTCACGTCCATCGAGTCAGTGATGCCATCCAGACATCTCATCCTCTGTCATCCCCTTCTCCTGACCCCAATCCCTCCCAGCATCAGAGTCTTTTCCAATGAGTCAACTCTTTGCATGAGGTGGCCAAAGTACTGAAGCTTCACCTTTAGCATCACTCCTTCCAAAGAAATCCCAGGGCCGATCTCCTTCAGAAAGGACTGGCTGGATCTCCTTGCAGTCCAAGGGACTCTCAAGAGTCTTCTCCAATACCACAGTTCAAAAGCATCAATTCTTTGGTGCTCAGCTATCTTCACAGTCCAACTCTCACATCCATACATGACAAATGGAAAAACCATAGCCTTGACTAGACAGACCTTTTTGGCAAAGTAATGTCTCTGCTTTTGAATATGCTATCTACGTTGGTCATAACTCTTCTTCCAAGGAGTAAGCATCTTTTAATTTCATGGCTGCAGTCACCATCTGCAGTGATTTTGGAGCCCCCAAAAATAAAGTCTGACACTGTTTCCACTGTTTTCCCATCTATTTCCCATGAATTGATGGGACCAGATTCCATGATCTTCGTTTTCTGAATGTTGAGCTTTAAGCCAACATTTTCACTCTCCACTTTCACTTTCATCAAGAGGCTTTTTAGCTCCTCTTCACTTTCTTCCATTAAGGCAGTGTCATCTGCATATCTGAGGTTATTGATATTTCTCCTGGCCATCTTGATTCCAGCTTGTTCTTCTTCCAGCCCAGCATTTCTCATGATGTACTCTGCATATAAGTTAAATAAACAGGGTGACAATATACAGCCTTGACGTACTCCTTTTCCGATTTGGAACCTGTTGTTCCATGTCCAGTCCTGACTGTTGTTTCTGACCTGCATATAGGTTTCTCAAGAGACAGGTCAAGTGTTCTGGTATCCCCATCTCTTTCAAAATTTTCCACAGTTTATTGTGATCCACACGGTCAAAGGCTTTGACATGGTCAATAAAGCAGAAATAGATATTTTTCTGGAACTCTCTTGCTTTTTCGATGATCCAGCAGATGTTGTCAATTTGATCTCTGGTTCCTCTGCCTTTTCTAAAACCAGCTTGAATATCGGGAAGTTCACAGTTCACGTATTGCTGAAGCTTGCCTTGGAGAATTTTGAACATTACTAGCATGTGAGATGAGTGCAATTGTGAGGTAGTTTGAGCATTCTTTGGCATTACATTGCTTTGGGACTGGAATGAAAACTGACCTTTTCCAGTCCTATGGCCACTGCTGAGTTTTCCAAATTTGCTGGCATATTGAGTGCAGCGCTTTCACAGCATCATCTTTCAGGATTTGAAATAGCTCCACTGGAATTCCATCACCTCCACCAGCTTTGTTCGTAGTGATGCTTTCTAAGGCCCACTTGACTTTGCATTCCAGGATGTCTGGCTCTAGGTGAGTGATCATACCATCGTGACTATCTTGGTCATGAAGATCTTTTTTGGACAGTTCTTCTGTGTATTCTTGGAACCTCTTCTTAATATCTTCTGATTCTGTTGGTCCATACCATTTCTGTGCTTACTTAAATATACATTATTTTCCACAATCAGAAGATATATCTACTATCATTAAAGTACTGTGATTAAATAATTCACTTCTGCTCAAATATTTATGCAGTAATTACATTATTAAACATTTTACTGTTATTACAAACCACAGTTATAAAAAAAAAAAAAAAAAACACTTTGTTTGCTTGTTTGTTTGGCTGCACCAGGTATTTATTACAGTACATGGGATATAGTCCCTAACCAGAGATCAAATCCAGGCCTCCTGCATTGGAGCACTGAATCTTAACAATTGGACCACCAGGGAAGCCCTAAATACTTGCTGTTCAGCTGCTCAGTCATGTCCACCTCTTTGTGATACCATGGACTGCAGCACACCAAGCTTCTCTGTCCTCTTCCATCTCCAGGAGCTTGCTCAAACTCATGTCCATTGAGTCAGTGATGCCATCCAACCATATAATCCTCTGTCGTTCCCTTCTCCTCTTGCCTTCAATCTTTCCCAGCATCATGGTCTTTTCTAATAACCTGGCTCTTCACATCAGATGGCCACAGTACTGGAGCATCAGCTCTAGCATCAGTTCCTCAAATGAATATTCAGTGTTTATTTCCTTTAGGATTGACTGATTTCATCTCCTTGCAGTCCAAGGGACTCTCAAGAGCCTTCTCCAACAGCATATTCAAAGCATCAGTTCTTCAGTGCTCATGGTCCAATTCTTCCTTAAGGTCCAATTCTCACACCCATATGTGATCACTGGAAAAACTATATCTTTGACTAGATGAACTTTTGTTGGCAAAGTAATGTCTCTGCTTTTTAATATGTGGTCTAGGCTTGTCATGGCTTTTCCAAAGAGCAAGTGTCTTTTGATTTCAAGCCTACAGTAACCATCTGCAGTGATTTTTATAGCCCCCCATAATAAAGTCTCTCATTGTTTCATTTTTTCCCCATCTATTTGTCATAAAGAGATGGGACCAGATGTCATGATCTTAGTTTTGTGAATGTTGAGTTTTAAGCCAACTTTTTCACTCTTCTCTTTCACCTTCATCAAGAGGCTATTCAGTCCTCTTCAGTTTCTGCCATAAGGGTGGTGTCACCTGCATATCTGAAGTTATTGATATTTCTCCCAGCAATTTTGATTCAATCTTGTGCTTTATCCAACCTAAAATTTCACATGATGTAGAAAACTTTGAAATAATGAAAACATGAAATAATAATATACCAAGGGAAATTTTTAGAAGTGTATGTTATATTGTTACAATTTAAAAACACTATATGGTTACATGCTTCATCACTCAGTCAGGTTCAACTGTTTGCAACCCTTTAGACTCTGATCCCCCAGACTCCTCTGTCCATGGAATTTTCCAGGCAAGAACACTGGAGCGGGTTGTCATTTCCTTCTTCATGGGACCTTCCTGACGCAGGGAGTGTCAACATGCTTCTTTCATCTCTTGCATTGGCAGGCAAATTCTTTAATACTAGCACCACCTGGAAGCCCTAAAATATAACTATGACTAAAAGGTTAAAAAGGAAAGCTTTTTGCTAATACTTCATGTAATAATATTTCTTGTATAATTACAGCTTAGATATTAAGACAGTATCTGAGTAAGTTAGAATAGAAAAAAATTAATTTTAATTGTTGAAATAGAACTATAAATATTATGTAGGTTTTATTGCATTTTGAGGTAGTTTGATCTTCTTTCTCTATAAATGGAAGGATTTTTGAAAACAAATCTCAGGATATACTATGAAATGAGTTTGAAACAAATAACAGACCAAATTTAATGAACTAAAGCAGAGTAGAAAGATTTAACAATTCATTTTTCTTTCTTTTATGATACAGTTATACAGTTCAACAAGGTAAAAATAAAACTTTTTATTTTTTATTGAGAAAGTTTGTGATGGTTTATGATACTGCATTTACTATGTATATAAAATATAATTATCCATTTTATGAAAATAGGTTTTTTTATGATCACAATGCAATCATAATTTCCAAAATGCAAAAATATCCAAACATGGAAATCAGAATGACTAATAATCCCCTGCACCTTTTTTTGAATCATTTCAGCTTTAAATTTCAGCTCTTTTTATGGGAATTTTCTGTGCTGTACTTAGTTGCTCAGTTACGTTCGATTCTTTGCAACCTACTGGACTATAGTCCTCTAGACTCCTCTGTCCGTGGGAATTCTCCAGACAAGAATACTGAAGTGGGTTGCCGTGACCTCCCCCAGGGGATCTTCTCGACCCAGGGATTGAACCTGGGTCTCTGCATTGCAGGTAGATAGATTCTTTACCATCTAAGCCACCAAGGAAGCCCTTTTATGGGAATATGCTATGATAAACATGTTGGAATATGAATGGATTACTACTTCTGTTTTTTCAGGTAAAATAGTGAACTTAATAATGTTTTCTATTAAAAGCAATAGAGCCAGTAGTTTAAATAAGATGATTAAAATACTTGTTTCACTTAAAAATTGAAAAATATATTTCAATAAATCATGTTTTCTTCCATACAGGAGGATTGTCAATTCAGGTAAATTGTATTATAGAAGAAGATAGAGAAGAAAAATAATTGTCTAATTACATAGAAAATGATATATTATATATAATTATATATTATAACTAATTTCTAATTATCTAAGCAAGAAACTAATATCATTTAGAATAAAATAGCATATAATGAATTGTCTCCTATTTGTCGTGTGTTTTAAATTGGATATTTAATCCAAAATTTTATCTCTTAAAGACTAACAAAAAGAACCACTTTGATAGTACAGCTATCAGTGTGACACTTTGTACCATTTTAGTTTTAAACTTTTTGATTTCAAGCTTTCTTTTTTTTAATATGAATTTATTTATTTAAATGGAGGTTAATTACTTTACAATATTGTATTGGTTTTGCCATATATCAACATGTATCTGCCACAGGTATACATGTGTTCCCCATCCTGAACCCCCCTCCCTCCTCCCTCCCCGAACCAGCCCTCTGGGTCATCTCAGTGCACCAGCCCCAAGCATGATTTCAAGCTTTCAAAGAAGATTTGTCATTATTTACTTTGATCCTGTTTTATCATTTTAGTCAGTACCATAGATTTTTTTTTTTCAATTGTGGGAAAATACATATAACATAAAATATGCCATGTTAAACTTTTTAAGTGTACAGTTCTATAGTGTTAAGTACATCCACAATGTTATGCAACCCATCTCCAGAAGTTTTTCATCATGAAAAATTGAAACTATATCTATTTGCAAAGGAAAAAAAGTAAAACCTCTGCTTCTCTTCTCAACACTTTACACACTACTTCTGATACCAGATAAGTACATTTTTTTCATGATTAGCTAATCTCCCATTCCCAGCAGACACCAAATGAGCATTCTACAATTCAGTTCAGTTCAGTTCTGGCACTACCTGGAGTTAGTATCAGATCTCACAGGTTAAGTAAGGCCTATCTCAGCAGATCAATTCTCCTTTCCCTATTTATACATCAGTCAAAAGTTCCAGTGGTCACCTTCACTTATGATGAACTGTGTGTAAATGAGAGGTTCTCACAACCTTCTCCTAATGAACTAAAGCAGTTCATGAAACTCAGGATTTTTTACTACTAGATTGCCAGTTTATTATAGATGGCTACAGTTTAGAAAAACCAGATGAAAGACATATACAGGGAGAGGTGTGGATGAAGCGGTGCACTATGCCCACACCCTGCTGGAATGCTACTTTCCTGGCACTTCCACGTGTTCACCAATACTGAAGCTCTCTGAAGTTCGGAACACCTTACTTTAGGTATTTTTCTTTTGAATCCTTCCTTAGCAGGGTGTGATTGATTAAATTGTTGGCTGTTGGTGATTGAACCCAATCTCCAGGCTCTCACTTGTTTCTGAAGATCAGGGGGTGAGACTGAAAGTTCCAATCCTCTAATCACTAGTTAGCTCCCCTGGCAATCATCCACTCATTCTGAGGGGCTTTCCAATAGTCACATCATTAACATAAACTCAGATGTGGTTGAAAGGGGCTTGCTATGACTAACAAAAGATGTTCCTTTTATCTTTCCTAAGTGATGCAACCATTTTGGAATGGAAGACAAAAAACTAAAAAGATGCTCCATTGCTCTTATCACTTGGAAATGATGAAGATTTTAGGAACCGTGTGCTAGAAATGGGACAAACACCAAATGTATATTATTAAAAATTATAATTTCATACTATTAAACAACAGCTCTGAATTTCCCCTCCCCAAAGTCCTTGTCAATCACCATTCTACTTTCTGCTTTATCTGAACCTGACTAATTTAGGTACATCAAAGGAGTAAAATCATTATTTCTTCTTATGACTGGCTTATTTCACTTTTCAGTGTCCTCAAGTTCCATCCATGGTGTAACATGAGTCTAAATTTCTTTCATTTTAAGTCTGAATAATATTCTATTGCATGAATATACCATGTTTTAT
Organism: Oreotragus oreotragus; assembly: GCA_006410675.1. Classification (NCBI taxonomy): domain Eukaryota; kingdom Metazoa; phylum Chordata; class Mammalia; order Artiodactyla; family Bovidae; genus Oreotragus; species Oreotragus oreotragus. Next base: position 12,725 of record SJYX01005818.1, on the reverse strand, counting down.
GTACCTATTCATATATGCGTGGACACTTGAGTTGCTTCCAAATTTTGTCTATAATAATGTTATTATGGGTATGTAAATATCTCTGTGATTCTAATTTCAGTTCTTCTGTATGAGTATTAGATATAGAATTGCTAGATCATAGGGAAAAAAGTGTTTTAAAATATTTTAGAAACTTTTATATTGTTTGCATAGCAATTTTATCATTATATATTCCCAGCAAGAGTGTATAAGGGTTACAATTTTTCCGCATTGTTGCAAACATGTGTTATTATTCTTTTTTAAAGTATTAGACATTCAAATGGTATAGAGTGACATTTATTGTGATTTTTATATTTCCCTAATATTTAGTGTTGTTGAGCACTTTTTCATATGTATGTTGGTCATTTATAATTTTCTTTGGAGAAATGTTGATTTAATCTCTTGCTCCTTTTCTGTAATTGAAGTTTTTGTGTTCTTTATTTTGTTATTGTTGAATTGTAGGTGTTATGTATATATTCTGGATATTAATCCCTTATCAGATATATGATTTGCAAATAGAATTTTTTTCCTATTCCATGAGTTGCCTTTCAATACTACTGATAGTGTCTTTTGATGTACAGATATTTTAATTTTGATGTAGTGCAATTATTTTGACTTTGTCTATACTTTTGATATTATTTCAAAATAATTGCCAAATAATGCCATAAAACTTTTCTGCCTTCTTTTTCATTTCAGAGTTATATAGTTTTAGATCCTACATTTAAATTTTTGATGCGTTTTGATTAATTTTGACATAGGCTGTAAGGAAAGGGTACAGCTTTATTCTTTACATGGAGATATTAATTACCATTTGTGAGAAACATCATAATGTTTTGGAAAAATATATCCATATTGTGCATGTGCATTTGTTGTTGTTCAGTCAGTGGGTCATGTCTGACTCTTTATGATGCCATGGACTGCAGCACTCCCAGGCTTCCTTGTCCTTCACCATCTCCCAGAGTGAGCTCAAACTCATTTCCATTGAGTCAATGTTGCCATTCAACTATTTTATCCTCTGTTGCTCCCTTCTCCTCATGCCCTCAATCGTCCCCAGCATTTGGGTCTTTCCCAATGAGCCTGCTTTTCTAATTTTCCAAGAAACATTTTTTTAAATGTATATGTTTCAACCAGTTAGATCACACAGTCAGAAAAAGATCAGAATCAGAGAATAAACTCATGAATCTTGGCTGTAGTATTGTTTGGCCTACTTGTTCATTTGTTTGTTTTTTATTGTTGTTGTAGTCGTTATTTGTGTTACCTGTTCACCCCTTCCAGAAGAGAATTAACCAGCAATTTGACATCTTAGAAAATATACTGTATACTCTGCTATTTTCTGGTCACCTAATTTAGCTGTAGATACTCAACTGCTAAGTTTCTCCAATCACCTTATATACTTAGGATCTATTATCTCATTTTAAATGAACAGCAGAACAATTGAAAATAATTTTTAAGTATAAAACTTTTAATAATTGCTTTGCCTCATTTAATTTTATAGTATAAACAATTACTTTTTTTTTTAAAAGAAAGCTATTTATATCATTACAGTCCAAATTATTTTTGGAAGACTTACAACATTATACTTTAGAAATCATTAAACATATTTAGATTTTCTGTTCATGAAGTAATTTTTATTTTTTGCATTTATTGCCAGTATAGTTAATAGCAGGAAACATTAGATTCAGTTGAACTAATTTTAACACTAGTTTCCAGTATTTATGATATCCATTTCTTTGTTATTTTATAACCAAAGGGATATTATGAAGCTTTGTTCTAAGTATTTTTCATGTAACTTATTTAATTTTAGAATAAATTATGAGAATTTAGATACTATTACACACATATTCTCTATATATACATATATATATATATATCAATAAGTTAAAAAATTATAAAATTTGATTAATATCACATAACTTGAAGATGGCACAAATAGGATACAGACCCAAACTGTTTGTCTATAGGCATCTAACTCAAATGACTACACTATAATTTATTTCATGCGACTCAAATTCAGATTTAATTTATATAATGTCCTTAATGGTTAAGAACTAACTGAGTCTAATTGGTTGAAACTTATACANTGGCACAAATAGGATACAGACCCAAACTGTTTGTCTATAGGCATCTAACTCAAATGACTACACTATAATTTATTTCATGCGACTCAAATTCAGATTTAATTTATATAATGTCCTTAATGGTTAAGAACTAACTGAGTCTAATTGGTTGAAACTTATACACATTAAACAGTTATGTTTTCTTGGAAAAGTAACTTCTTTTTAAGTATATGCAAAATGGAGACATATTTCTTTCTAAAACACTGTAGAAAAACCTGCTCTTAGAAAAATCACTTTTAAATAGCTTTAAAATTCTGAGCAGAAACATAAGATGTTGATTCATCCTGCATATGAGTACTATTTTTACTTTCAAAGTTAAGATTTGTGATGGCAAAGTGAGTTCATGTTTCAATTATCATTTGCAAGGCAAAATCATTATAATATATACAATATGAAAATATATAACTCAAAGATCAAATATAAGACAAATATCTTTAGAAGAAGAGACAGATCAGAAATATAAGATGGCAAATGTGTTTGTCTCATGGGTTAGCTCACTGAGGTCTGATAGACACAAAAGTGGGTAGAATAAGTCAGGAATTTTCTTTTGTAGAAAAAAAGCACCTGAATGTCCTCCAGTCAAAATGAAGTACTTGAATCAGACTCACAGATTACAACTGGTGACTAGATTTAGGCCCTTTATGCTAAAAAATGGAAACTGAAAAAACTACCAAATGCTATGTGCAGCAGTGGCAAGTGCTAAGTTGAGGAATGGTAGAAAGAAACATTCCATGCTGGCTAAGTGACTAGATATGCTACATTATCCAGATTACCACAACACAGTAACTCCAAAACATAGAACATTAATTTTATTAATGAAAAAAGAAAAAATAACTATCAAAAAACAATGTACATCAATTAATTTCATGAAACATTCCTACAAATATTGTAAAAAAATTATTTTAAATTTTCATAAAAAGAAAACTACAGGCCAATATCACTGATGAACATAGATGCAAAAATCCTTAACAAAATTCTAGCAGTCAAAATCCAATAACACATTAAAAAGATCATACACCATGACCAAGTGGGCTTTGTCCCAGGGATGCAAGGATTCTTCAATATCCACAAATCGATCAATGTAATTCACCACATTAACAAATTGAAAAATAAAAGTTATATGATTATCTCAGTAGATGCAGAGAAGGCCTTCGACAAAATTCAACATCCTTTTATGATAAAAACTCTCCAGAAAACAGGAATAGAAGGAACATACCTCAACATAATAAAAGCTATGTATGACAAACCCACAGCAAACATTATTCTCAATTGTGAAAAATTGAAAACATTTCCCCTAAAGTCAGGAACAAGACAAGGGTGCCCACTTTCACTGCTACTATTCAACATAGTTCTGGAAGTTTTGGCCACAGCAATCAGAGCAGAAAAAGAAATAAAAGGAATCCAAACTGGAAAAGAAGTAAAACTCTCACTGTTCGCAGATGATGTGATCCTCTACATAGAAAACCCTAAAGACTCCACCAGAAAATTACTAGAGCTAATCAATGAATATAGTAAAGTTGCAGGAATAAAATCAACACACAGAAATCTCTTGCATTCCTATACACTAATAATGAGAAAGTAGAAAAAGAAATTAAGGAAATAATTTCACTCACCATTGCAATGAAAAGAATAAAATACTTAAGAATATATCTACCTAAAGAAACTAAAGACCTATATATAGAAAACTATAAAACACTGATGAAAGAAATCAAAGAGGACACTAATAGATGGAGAAATATACCATGTTCATGGATTGGAAGAATCAATATAGTGAAAATGAGTATACTACCCAAAGCAATCTATAGATTCAGTGCAATCCCTATCAAGCTACCAGCNAAATGAAACAACTGACAAACAACTAATCTCAAAAATATACAAGCAACTTATGCAGCTCAATTCCAGAAAAGTAAGTGACCCAATCAAAAAATGGGTCAAAGAACCAAATAGACATTTCTCCCATCATTTTTAGAACAACATCTACTGGCTTCCTTGGTGGCTCAGACAGCAAAGAGTCTGCCTGCAATGCAGGGGACCCACGTTTGATCCCTGGGTCAGGAAGATCCCCAGGAGAAGGAAATGGCTCTCCATTCCAATATTCTCTGGGAAATCCCAGAGACAGAGGAGCCTACAGTCCATTGGATCACAAAAGGTCAGACATGTCTGAAAGATTAACTCTTAGTAGCTGCAACATTGTTTTATTAATAACTATGCAACCAATTCTTTTCAGTAGAATTGCTGTATCCCATGGTGGTTTTGCTCAGACTTGCTTAACAGGCACCCCTCCTTGCCAGCTGCAGTAATAATTCTTGACAAACAACTTATGTAACTAACTGTGGCCTTACAGTTTTTACCTTTATAAGTTTCCTCCATCTCATAGTTGAGTGGAACACATTTCAAGTGCTTGTGGAGCTGGTGCTTTGCAGGCTGCAGTCCTAGCAAACCACAAATAGATGCCTGTTTATTTCAGTCAGGTCTTTGTTTCTGAAATTTTGGTTAACACAGGAAAGAGAATCATGGGAGCAGAGGCACAAGGGGAATTTTACATTTTTATACTGTGATTGGTGTAGTGGTTACATGGGCGAAAAAATTTGTCAAAGCATTTCAAAACTACACTTAAGAATGGATTCATTTTACTGTATATAAAGGACACTTTGGTAAAACTGACTTTAAAAAGGAACACACACATATGGATACCTTATCTTTGACAAAGGAGGCAAGAATATACAATGGAGTAAAGACAATCTCTTTAACAAGTGGTGCTGGGAAAACTGGTCAACCACTTGTAAAAGAATGAAACTAGATCACTTTCTAACACCACACGCAAAAATAAACTCAAAATGGATTAAAGATCTAAACGTAAGACCAGAAAATATAAAACTCCTAGAGGAGAACATAGGCAAAACACTCTCCGACATAAATCACAGCAGGATCCTCAATGATCCGCCTCCCAGAATACTGGAAATAAAAGCAAATATAAACAAATGGGATCTAATTAAAATTAAAAGCTTCTGCACAACAAAGGAAACTATAAGCAAGGTGAAAAGACAACCCTCTGAATGGGAGAAAATAATAGCAAATGAAGCAACTGACAAACAACTAATCTCAAAAATATACAAGCAACTTATACAGCTCAATTCCAGAAAAATAAACGACCCAATCAAAAAATGGGCCAAAGAACTAAATAGACATTTCTCCAAAGAAGACATACGGATGGCTAACAAACACATGAAAAGATGCTCAA
>SJYX01005817.1:638230-654244 GCA_006410675.1 Oreotragus oreotragus | reverse complement strand
AATCAAGAGGCTCTTTAGTTCTTTGTTTTCTGCCATAAGAGTGGTGTCATCTGCATATCTGAGGTTATGTGTATATATATATATATTCTTTTCCATTATGGTTTATCCTAGGACATTGACACTGTGCTATACAGTAGGGCCTTGTTGTCCATCCATTCTAAATGTAATATGCATCTACTAACTCCAAACTCCCAGTCCATCTCCCACCCCACCCCCAACTTGCCCCACCTCCCTGCTTGGCAACCGCAAGTCTGTTCTCTAAGTTCTGCTTCCTAGATGGGTTCATTTATGTCATAGTTTAGATTCCACACACAAGTAATATCATATGGTAGAGTACTCCAATTTTGGATCCTAGCGAAGCTGAGCTCCTGAGTCCCTCTGCGATAGTGGTAATATCTACATTCTTGGGGTGGACTTGGGAGCTGGAGGAGGCTGCGTGTGAGAGAATTGACCCCAGTTTTCTCTTCAAGTGGAGGGAGCATTTGGTACTGATCTACTTTTTCTTTGCAGGTGAAAAGCAGCCTCCATCTTATCCCAGATAACGTGTCCCTCCTGAAATTATGTCCCCCAGAGGCTGAGGAAGGTAAGGAGGGCTTCTAGGGAGAGGTGTCCACCGCTGGCCTCTCTGAGAAGACTTTCTGGAGTTTACATTCCTGCAGTTAGTTGTTTCCTGAGGCTCAAGGGGAGGACATGAAAGAGGCAACTGTTGCATCCTAGCCAGAAAAACCTCCAGTCCTGAAAGGAGCTGGCTTGTTAACCAGAAGACTCAGAAAGTGTTGTCCAGACACCTTCCCCCAGCTCTAATAAGCATCAGAATGTGCTAAAATTTTTTTGGCCACACTGCGTGGCTTGTGGGATCTTAGTTTCCTGAGCAGGAATTGAACCTGGACCCTCAGCAGTGAAAGCACCGGAATCTTAGCCACTGGACCACCAGGGAAGTCTCTAATATACAGGTTTCCAGATGTCATCCCCAGAGACTCTGACTGTATAACCTTGGACGCAGTGGAAGGGAGAAGTGTTGAGAATTTGTAACATCTTTTACATCTGTAGCAAGTTTCCTGGGAACACTCTGAGCCAGCAGGGTGTTCTCTGAATCTTATCAGGGCTGCCCTGCCTTTGTCCTCCTGCAGTGACGTGATTTTTTGCAAACCGTTCAAGGGCAGTGAATAGAAATCACATCTACTAGGGAAGAGAGCCAGTGGGCAAATACAGACCTTGGACTAAGACTTTTGTGCCATTAGGGAGTATGGCAGGGTGATGAAGAGCTGATTTAGGAACCAGCTCTCCCCCTTAGTAGCTGTGTGACCTTGTGCAAGTTAATCTTTTAAGGCCTCAATTTCCTCAGCAGCCAAATGGGGATAAATAATGGACCTGTGTCAAAGGATTCTGGTGGAAATTAATTAAAGAGAATATATGTTAATAGAAAGCCCTCCTCCCTTGGGCTACATATATGGTTTACATATATGGTACTTGGAACTATATATGTATGTGAAAGTCACTCAGTTGTGTCCAATTCTTTGCCACCCCATGCCACCCCACTCTTTGCCACTATACAGTCCATGGAATTCTCCAGGCCAGAATATTAGAGTTGGTAGCTGTTCCCTTTTCCAGGGATCTTCCCTACCCAGGGATCGAACCCAGGTCTCCTGCATTGCAGGTGAATTCTTTACCAGCTGAGCCACCACTAGGGAAGCTCAATTAAAGAAAATATGTATTAATAAAATGCCCCCCCTCCCACCTTGGGCTGCATATATGGTTTACATATATGGTACCTGGAACAGAGGAGTACCCAGACACCTCTGTCCTTGCCACTCAAAATGCAGGGCCCAGGGACTTTCCTGGTGGTCCAGTGCTCGGGATTTCACCTTCCACTGCTGGGGTGCAGGTTGAATCCCTGATCTGGGGGCTAAAATCCCGTATGCCCTACACGGAAAAACCAAAGCATAAAACAGAAGCGATATTGTATCAGATTCAGTAAAGACTTTAAAAATGGTCCATATAAAAACAATAAAAAAAAAAAAATGTGGGCCCAGGAGTGTTGGGTATCTCCCAGGAGCTTGTTAGAATGCAGAGTCTCAGGCCAGTGTCAGCTCCTAGGACAAGGTTTCTCACCCTTGGTGCTACTGGCAATTGGACTGGATCCTTCTTTGTGTGGGGCTGTCCTGTGCCCTGCGGGGTGGAGCAGTAGCCTGGCCTCCACCCAGCAGACGTCATCATCACCCGCAACCCCTTCCTCCCCTTGCTGCGACAGCCAAAATTGTCTTCAGACACGGCCACATGTCCCCGGGGAGGCAAAATTGCCTCTGGTTGAGAACCACTGATCTAGGATTTATCGTTGTTTTGTATTCACAGTATTTATTTATAAAAATAAATAATGATGATTAATGATGATCTATCTGGTGGCAGGCAAATGGAAAAGAGCTTCTATGGTCTAGAATAATACCTGGTTTCCTTTTCTAAGACATTTAAGTGAAGATGAGTGATTTAAAGAAACATATCACGTAATACGGAGATAATGGCAAAATACAGCAATGACACTCATATGGATGACATTTGAGAAGCCTGGACTTAGAAGGCCTGTACTTAACCTCTTTACCAAAGACACTCCCCGCCCCCGCCCCAGACACTTCTTTGTGCCCACCAAGTTGAGTAGGGGCAGAAAACGAGAAATAGTTGGGGGGAAAAAATCATCCTTTGATAGCATTTGTTTTAATGTATGGTTCATAACATATATAATGGTTTGTACATGTATAGTAAGTAGTACATGTGTATTAAGTAAATACATGTTTCCAGGTTGTGTGCTCAGTGTTTTTGATTTGTGAGGTGCAGGTGATCAAAATGAGAAGAGCGCGCTTTAGTTGGGGTGAGCCACTTTCTGTTAGTCCTCTCTTGCCCCTGTGTCATGCACTAGTGCGAGGTGTGGACACTTTCCTAATCTCATCTGTCAGACTCTAGTGCATCCTTCTCTCACGCATGTGGGATCTTAGTTCCCTGACCAGAGGTCAAACCCACGTCCCTGCATTGGAAGGCAGAGTCTTAACTGCACCACTGCAGTGCTGCTGGGGAAGCCCTCTAGGCTTTTCTCTTGATTGATGCCCCCAAACCGAATTCCCCAGTGGTCATGTGTGTCCGGGGTCCCCTAATCTCCTCCTTTTTCAGAACCTTCTGAAGCCCCTGCCTTGTCTCTCCTTGGTCTCCCACTGCCTTCTCTTGGCTAACCCTTTCCACTTCCTCCTCCCCTGTCCCCAGAGGCAGATGTGGAGGATGCCAGCAGTCCTCATACAGTGGATTTCCCATGTCCCAGTTCCCCCTGGAAGAAGAAGCTGAGGAGTAAGGATGGAGAAGAGAAGAAAAAGATGTTACTGTGAGTAGTGAGGCGAGAGCACTGGGGCCACAGAAGCAGAACGGGAATTGGAAGGGTGGGCTGAGGCAGGCAGGACCCTGGGGTGGCTCCTGGAAGGGTAAGAAGTTTCCCAGAAGGCATCCTGAGGCTTGGATGAGGAATGAAACTCTTGGGAGAAGCAGTGAGTCCCACTGGAGGATGATAGCAGATTCTCTAGACTGGCCAGGAAGTGGAGGGGTTCTGCTTTGTGTCTAAGAAGGTAGTGATGCGGAGCTGAGGGGTGTGGCTCTGGAGACTGCCCTGTGCTTCAGACCCTGTCTTTTGGCCATCCTCTCTCTCTGTTTTGGCTGCAAGGGGTCCTCACTGCAGTGTACATACTTCTCTAGTTGTGGCATAAGGGCCTAGTTGCATGTGGGATCGTAGTTCCCCAACCAGGGATCGAACTTGCGTCCCCTGTATTAGAAGGCAGATTTTTAACCACTGGGCCACCAGGGACTCCCTGGCCATCCCCTTTGTGCTTCAGTTTCCTCTTCTGTAAAATGGAGATAATAGTGGTACTTGGGTCAAAATTTTAGGGTAAATGAAGAGTTAACCCTTAGCATGTAGTAAGTGTTTGGTGTCATTTGGATTTTATCAGATATTCACCTGGAAAGCAACTTATCTTAAAAGTGAGGCATTCTTCTGCCTCATATTTGGGCCATATAAGTATAAAAATCTTGACTCAGGTTTTCCCTGTCCTTCCCCACCCCTCACCCCCTCCCCACCCCAGTCTTCCAATAAGATGGATGTCACCAGAAGTGCTGCTGCTTGATCCCCCTGGTGCCCAGGGGCCCCCTGGAAGGAGAGGTGTGGGTGGGGCTGGGGTCTCATCTCTTTCTCATCTAATTTCTGTCCCTCTCTTCTGTCTGCAGGGCTCAGGACACCTCGCCTTTGCCCTCACCTCTGCCACGGACCAAAAGCAGGAAGCATACTCAGGCACTCCGGAAGCTAAGGTACCAAGGGCAGGGGTAGGGGGCTGTGCTCTGCTCTGGGCTAGACTGAAGAAGGGGCAGTCGGGAGGGGGCCCACCCTGACTGACACACAGTCCTTTCTGCACCCCAGGGAGGTGAACAAGCGTCTCCAAGATCTCCGTTCCTGCCTGAGTCCCAAGCAATCCCAGGGCCAAGACCACCTGAGCCAAGAGGATGAGGTGGTCCTAGTGGAGGGGCCCACTCTCCCAGAGCACCCTCGACTTCTGCCACTCAAAATCCGGTGCCGAGCTGACCTGGTCAGGTTGCCCGTCAGAATGGTAAATGCCTGAAGGGTCTGGGAGCAGGGTCCCAGGAGCTGCCCGTGGAGAGACTAGTGTCTTCCTTTGCCCATCTTGCTGTCTGGAGCTGCCCAGCGTGCTTTCAGCCCTCTGCACCTTTGCACTCACTGTTCCCTTTGTCCGGATCTTTTCCTCCCTCTGCCCTCTCTATGTGGCATACTATCCACCTGTTCTTCAAGGCTCCATTGAAACATCCTAAGAAACTGCTTGGTAGGCCCTCCCCAGGGGGCATCCCTCCCTCCTTCCTTCCCTTGGACCCTGTACTTCCCTCCTGTGCTTGCTCTTACTGCCCCGGACACCCAGGGGTCACTTGGTCCTTCCAAGCTCCCCTAGCTTCCTGGTGAAGACTACTATTATAGGGATGACCCTCATTCCAAAAGAAGAACAGAAATGACTACTTACTGAGTAGTAACTGTGCATCAGACAAGCAGCTAAGCCAGAACTTGCCAACTAGCAGCCCCTGGCCTTGTCAACAGTGCGTCTTCTTCTTTTTTTCCGTCCATGCCATCTGGCATGCGAGATCTTAGTTCCCCAACCAGGGACTGAACCTGTGCCCTCTGCATCGGGAGCGGGGAATCTTAACCACTGGCCCACCAGCGAAGTCCCATGCACCTTCTTTCGGGCTGTACGGTGAATTTAAAACCAAATAGTTCATTGCTAACCTTTGCAATGGGTGATTGGGTACCGAGGTCCAGATTTCTGGCTTTTCTTAAATAGGAAGATGCAGTACCTGGCCCATATTCCCAGCTGGTACCAATTAGCCAGAGCTGCGGAACAGCTGCCTGGGCTTAGATGGGGCATATCCGGTTCTGGGTGGCCACAACCCCCACCACTCCCTTTTTTTCCCTCTTAACTCTTGGCTGCTTCGTGTCTGTGTCACTTGCCTGAACCTCTTATTAACATGATTTTATTTTGTGCCTTTCCAGGTAAACATGATGGAACTCACTGCTGAGGAATTCAGCGAGTGGTTAAGGCCAGAAATTGGGGGTGGGGGTGGGGAAGCAAGTCAAGGCAGGAAACTTTCTGTCCCCCTCCTAGTCGGAGCCCCTTAAGAGCGTGGTGGACCACATGGCCGCCCGCCTTGGGGTGTCCCCAAGCAGGATCCTCTTGCTGTTGGGAGAGACAGAGCTGTCCCCTACCGCCACCCCCAGGACCCTAAAGCTTGGCGTGGCTGACATCATTGGTGAGAGGAAGGAGGCCTGAGGAGGCTTTTGCCACAGGGAGAGGGTGAGGGAGCGGCCCAGAGCGGGCCCGGCTTCTAACCCTCGCTTAGGCCTGGCTTCCCTATCCTGCCTGCCACAGACTGTGTGGTTCTAGCAAGTTCTCCGGAGGCTGCAGAGACATCACCACTGCTCCAACTTCGGGTCCAGGGCAAGGAGAAGCACCAGACGCTGGAAGTCTCGCTGCCTCCTGTGAGTTGAGCCGGCTAGCCACGCCCCTTGCCCTGTGCTCTGCAGTCTCCCGTCAGCGGGTGGAGGATGGAGTCCCTGCCCTCTGTGCTCTTGGGTCCCTGCCCATCCTAGAGAGTGTATAAAGTTCATTGTTCAGGTTCCCTCCCCCTTCTTCTGGGAAGCTGGGTCTGGTCTCCTAACTCCTGGTTAAAGCGGAAATCACCCTTGAATAGTGACCAGTAAGACCGATCAAAAGTACAATAGAAGTAACAGCCCCTGTGCCAGGGCTGATTACTTCACGTCTAGGGTATTACTGAAATTCACAGCAGTCTTGTATGAGGAAGCTCTGTTGCCACCCTCATTTAACAGATACGGAAACCAACATCTGTAGAGGTGGAATAACTTGCTGTATTTGTTTCTGAGAGCTGCTGTAACAAACTACTACAAACTGGGTGGCTTCAAACAATAGAAATGCGTTCTCTCCCAGTTCCGGAGGCCGCAGGTTTGAAATCAAGTTGTCAGCAGGTTCTTGCTCCCTTGGAGACTCTGGGTCCTTGCTTCCTCCTACCTTCTGCTGGTGGCCAGCAGTCCTTGGCTTGCAGCTGCATCCCACCTCTTTTGTCATAGGACGTTCTCCCTGTGTATCTGTGTGTGTATCTGTTTTCCCTTTTTGGAAGAACACTAGTCCTGTTGCCTTAGTGCACACCAAACCGTGACCTCATTTTTTTTTAAGAGGATTAAAAATTTTTTTTAATGTGTAGTTATTTATTGAGCTGCACTGGGTCTTAGTTGTTGCAGCATGCAGGATCTTTAGTTGCAACATGTAGCATCCAGTTCCCTGACCAGGGATTGAACCTGGGCCCCCTGCGCTGGGAGCGTGGAGTCTTAGCAGCTGGACCACAGGGAAGTCCCAGCCTCATCTTATCTTGATCATGTCTTCCAAATGAGGTCACATGCACATTTATTAAGGGTTAGGACCACACGGTATGTTTTTCGGGGGACACAGTCAATCCACTGTCGTTCAGTCACTAAGTTGTGTCCCAATCTTTGGGACCCCATGGACTGCAGCACACCAGGCTTCCCTGTCCTTCACTATCTCCCGGAGTTTGCTCAAATCCATGTCCATTGAGTCGGTGATGCCATCCAACCATCTCATCCTCTGTTGCCCCCTTCTCCTCCTGCCCTGAATCTTTCCCAGCATCAGGGTCTTTTCCAATGAGTTGGCTCTTCTCATCAGGTGGCCAAAGTATTAGAGCTTCAGCATCAGTCCTTCTAATGAATATTCAGGGTTGATTTCCTTTAGGATTGACCTTCTTGCTGTCCAAGAGAATCTCAAACCCATAGCACTTGGCTAAGGTTACACATGTAGTTTAACACATGTAGTTTAAGGCACCTGGGCCCCAGCTTGGGTCATGCTCACTCCAGAGCCTGGCTGGCTTCCTCCTTGTGCTTCACGCTTCCATGTTACGTGAGGAGACCGACTTTGGAGAATGTATCCGACCCAGAGCCAACATCCCGGCCCTGGGCTCCATGGCCCAGCTCCCTGGAGAAAGGAACCGGCTGGCTGCTGGCTGCTTCGCCCACTTGCGTCCCCCTCTGTGGGCTCCAACTTGACATGTTCCCTTGTCCTCCCTGTCCCAAGCTCTGTCTGTCCCTACGAGTCCTCCTCAGTCTCTCTTTTCAGAGTCTTACGTCCATGTTTTTTTCTTCTCCGCCCAGGATTCTCCTCTGAAGACCCTCATGTCCCGCTACGAGGAGGCTATGGGACTCTCCGGCCACAAGCTCTCCTTCTTTTTTGATGGGACGAAGCTTTCAGGCAAGGAGCTGCCGGCTGACCTGGGAATGGAATCTGGGGACCTCATCGAGGTCTGGGGCTGAAACCCCACTCCCTGTTTGGAGGCCCAGCCTGGACTTGGGGAGAATGGGCTGCCCCCTTTTGGGGCTTGCTAGCTGCAGCTGAGTTAGAACTCATCTTCAAGCTGAAGCAAAATCCAGGAGTGATCTTTGACTCCCTCTCCTTTGACCCCAGTTTCAAGCCGTTAGCTCCCTGGTTTAATTGTGTGATGGTCTTTGCTGCCTTAGGTGGACTGTGGCTCCATCCACAGGGTGTGCTGAATTTTACCACCCTCTGGGACATGGAGAAGCTATCCCTCACCTTCACCCATCCACCGTCACTCACTGAAATGTCTCGTATATGAAACTTCTCATTCTGAAAGAGTGAGTTGAAATTAGTAAGGGTTGGGTAGGGGACTCCAGGCCTCGGAATTCTGCCACATCTAGGACCAGCCGTGGCCTCAGGGTCATCGAGGGATGGAGGTGAAGCTGGCTTGAGGCACATACAAGGGTGTGGTTCCTCTGCCCTCCCGCAAACTAGAAGATCAACCTCACAAATGCATTAGCTTCACCAGAGGCAAACAGTGGGTTATTATTTTGAAGAGTACAGTAGATTCTCAGGCTTGGGTGTCTTCCTCACCCTAGGACCCTTTTGAGCCACCTTCCTGATGCACACATGTTGTTTAAAGCATAACTGAGCACCTTGAACCTTTTGGTGTTGATCTCAGGATCGCAGTCCACACAAGGCTTCTTTGGTTTTATGGCCTTTTCCCTTCACGTCATCCTCTCCTGTAAGCATCCATTCTAATGTGTTGATTCCATGTCTTTGAATATGAATGTTTGCTTGAACATGCTGTGCTGTACGTGTGCGTCTACTTTGCCCACATGTAGTATCACGCTGTTGACCTTGTCCTATTGCTTTTCTCACTCAACATGGGTTGCTTAGGCTACACCAGCTTTATTTCTTTGAGCTGCTCTAAGATATTCCATGGTGGGTGTTAAGAGCATTTTTTTTAGACATTTGCTAAGTGGTAGACACCTGGGTTACCTGCAACTCCTCGGCCCATATGCACGGCCCTGGTGAACATCTTTTTCTGTGTCTCCTTCCATACTTAATGGACAGTTCTCCAGCAGAGGTACCCAGGATGGGATTATGCATCAGATAGATTAATTTCTCTATTGTTTTTTTAGATGGGTCTTTGACTCTCCCACTTAAAGCTTCCTATTTCTGCTCATCCCCACCAGCATTTATTACTGCCCAACTTTCTAACTTTTGCCAGTCTCTTGGGTAGAAAGTGGTGACGTGTTTTAATGTGCATTCATCTAGTCACCAGTAATTTGAGGAATTTCTTCATTTTCCTGTCAGCCTTTCCGGTGCCCCTTTCTGTGAATTGCTAATTTATCTTTGTTCCTTTTCTCATGGGGGCTTCTTACTTTTTTTTTTGTTTACTCTCAGAAGTTCCTCGTATATTCCTGGGAAGTTGCAAAAGCTCTGAAGATGGCGCTTGTGTTTGTATAACCAGGGGTGTCCTTCACTGAACAGACATTCTTAATTTTAATGTAGGTGAATTAACTATTTTGTTATATCATTTGTTGCTTCTTTATTTCCTATTTAAAAATAGTTAACAATATTTTCCAGTTTCTTCTATTAGTCTTATTAGCTTTCCTTTCACATCTAGGCCACTAAATATTGGGCTGAAGTCCAGCCAGTACATGCTGGTATGTGTACTGGCTAGCATCTGCCCTGCGTGGTCAAATATTTGTTTTCATTGCTTGATGCCAGGCTGAAATGTTGAATATTACTTTTAAACTATTTAAAATTCACCTTTGTCTATGAGATCCAAGTTTTAGTTTCACTGTATAATGAGCCAGTTTTCTCAGCGCCATCTACTAATAAAGCCATGAATTTTCCACTGATATGTGGTATGATTTTGGCAAAAGCACATCACTCTCTTTTTTTTAATTGTTGTTGGAATGTAGCATTCGTTTGAACTTATAATGTGGGAAATATAGAAAGAAAATTTTTAATGTTTAAATAATCCATGATATGGTATAGCTCATTTTTTCAGATATGATGGGTCCATTAATAAGTCTGAATACATTAAAATGATATGTTCAGTATCAACAGAATAAATGGGAATACATTAAACTTTTGTATATTTGAAGATTTCTGTCTCTGCCCCCACCATGTGACCCACCGCCCCCCATAAATCCCATGGCTGAGACCATCAGTTGTCCTCTCACATCTGTTCTTCAGAATCCCCAGTTTTTAGCAGAGCACAGAGTGTTCAGGGTGAAGACAGTGTCTGCCAGCCTCCATTGTAGCCTAGTGTGGCCAAATGCCAATACAGGGGAATGGGGTTTGACGTCCAGGATCAGTCCTAAGTGGGCAGCGTGTGCCCTTCTCTTTGGTTTTCAAGCTGCTGACTGGAGGTGGAGCATCCCTGCCGACACCCGGTGACCCTGGGGAAGGAAGCCACGCGGGGCCGGACGAGGAGAGGAGGCACCTGGGTCTCAGCTTCCATACGGCATCTTACTAGCCCTGCACCACTGACCTCTGGGTTTGGCAGGAAGGGGAGCTTCCTGTCTTATTTAAATCACTGCTATTAAATGGGAATTCTCTGGCAATCCAGTGGTTAGGACTCTGCACTTTCACTCCTGGAACCTGGGTTTGATTCCTGGTTGGGGAACTAAGATCCTACAAGCCATGTGGCAAGACGAAAAAAAATCCCTGCTTTTCGAGGATTTCTGTCATTGGTAACCAAACCCCATCCTAGCCCCAGGATGGTGCTATTGCAAGCAGTGTTGTAGTGACCCTGAGTGGGATTTCCTCAGGTTTATATCCAGGAATGGAATCACAGATCCTCAAATGCGCACCTATCCATTTTCACTTGAGTACAAGTGGCTGGACCTCTTCATGATAAATGCATTAGCAGGTACTAGAAGGTTCCAGTTTCTTCTTTTCNTGCTATTGCAAGCAGTGTTGTAGTGACCCTGAGTGGGATTTCCTCAGGTTTATATCCAGGAATGGAATCACAGATCCTCAAATGCGCACCTATCCATTTTCACTTGAGTACAAGTGGCTGGACCTCTTCATGATAAATGCATTAGCAGGTACTAGAAGGTTCCAGTTTCTTCTTTTCTTTCTCAGCACTTCATCTGGGGAGGATTCGGGAAAGATTCCTCATTGTAAAAGGATTTGCAGTTCTTCTCTGATGAGATTGATTATTCATCCTTCTAATCAAACAGATTGATCACCTGTCAGGACATCTTTCTAACACTTTCCCAATGAGAAACCTTCACAACTTGAAGGAGCCCTAATCTGGTACCACATACCAAGCTCAGCACTTTTCCTAATCACATTCATCCTCAGGGCGATCCTGGGAGGTAGGTGTGATACTTCTCACCAAAGATGGAACCCTTCCCTTCAAACCAAAGATGGAAAACCAGGTGGGCCTGTTGATGACTCAGTTAAGGAGCTATGTGCATTTCATACTTCCGTGTGCACGCAGATCAGGTGGGGAGCTTGTCATGATGGAGGTGGGGGACCCACAATTTGGGGGTGGGGCCCCAAATGCTGCATTTCTGGTTTAAAATTATTTATTTTTGGCTGTTCCAGATCGTCCTTGCTGCATGCCACCTTCTCTAGTTGTGGTGAGAGGGGGGCTACTTTTTGTTGCAGTGCTGGGGCTTCTTCCTGTGGTGGCTTCTCTTGTGGAGCCACGGGCTCTAGGTGCATGAGCTTAGTTGCCCTGCGACATGTGGGATCTTCCTAGACCAGGGATTGAACCCATGTCCCCGGCATTGGCAGGCATATTCTTATCCACTGGACCACCAGAGAGGTCCGATGCTGCATGTCTAACAATGCTCCCAGATGCTGCCACACTGCTAGTGGCAAGATGCCATGTTCCTTTTTTGTTATAGCTTCACATTTTAAAGGTGACCTGGTGGCTCAGACAGTTAAGAATCTTTCTGCAATGCAAGAGACTTGGGTTCAGTCCTTGAATTGGGAGGAGCCCCTGGAGAAGGGAATAGAAACCCACTCCAGTGTTCAAAATCCCATGAATAGAGGAGCCTGGCAGGCTACAGTCCACGGGGTTGCAAAGAGTCAGACACAACTGAGTGACTAACACTTTTACTTTCACAGCTTTAAAGCTTCCCATGACCCACCCTTCCCATTCCCCCCATAAAAACCCCCACAGGACTGGTCATGTTCTGTCCTATGTGTCCCACCTTAGCCTGGAACAAGGATCTAGCTCGAAACTCCTGAGCTGCCTTGGTCTATGTCTTTCATTCCTACTAGACTGTAAGTTCCTTGAAAAAACTACTGTATCTTGTTTTCCCCAAAGATTTCCTAGCTCTGTGTCTGACACATAGTAGTTACCTAACAAATGTCTGTTGAATAAATAAATAAATCCTTCGTCTCAAAGAATCCCATTACCATCCATGAGCCCCAAACCTAAGTCTCACTCTTTTTTGGGGCTGTACTACACGCTTCCCTGGTGGCTAAGACGGTAAAGTGTCTGCCTGTAGTACGGGTTTGATCCCTGGGTTGGAAAGATCCCCTGGAGAAGGAAATGGCAACCCACTCCAGTACTCTTGCCTGGAAAATTCCATAGACGGAGGAGCCTGGTAGGCTACAATCCATGGGGTTGCAAAGAGTCGGACACAACTGAGCGACTTCACACAGAATGTAGGATTTTAGTTCCCTTGGCTAGGGATTTAACCCAGCCCCCACTGCACTGGAAGCATGGAGTCCTAGGAATTTTAACCACTGGACTGCCAGGGAATTCCCTAAGTTTTATTCTTTTTTTTTTTCCAAGATTTAAAAAAAAATATGGACCATTTAAAAAGTCTTTATATTGAATTTGTAACAATATTGTTTCTGTTTTATATTTTGGTCTTTTGGCCACAAGGCATGTGGGGTCTTAGCTCCCTGACCAGGGGTTGAACCCCAACTCCCTGCATTGTAAAGTCTTAACCACTGGACTGCCAGGGAAGTCCCTCCAAGATTCATTCTTGATACCTCTTTCATGGAGCCACACTCAGACGGTAAAGAATCTACCTGCAATGCAGGAGACCTGGTTTGATCCCTGGGTCAGGAAGATCCCCTGGAAAAGGGAATGGCTATCCACTCCAGTATTCTTGCCTGGAGAACACCATGGACAGAGGAGCCTGGTGGGCTACATACAGCTCCTGGGGTCTCAAAGAGTCGGATATGACTGAGCGACTCACACACACACACCTCTTTCATTCCCATATCTTCTCCATCACCAAATCAACTGCCCCACAGCAGTTTACTTCCCTGCCTCTGTCCCATCCTGGTACAGGCCATCACAGCCTGCAGCCTAATGCCATTTGTTGCTGCACCTCTGAATCCTTCCCATACAGCCAGAGTGATTTTCTCAAATGCAAGTCTGACTTAAAATGAAGGAAATCCCTAAACATGGCCCAGGCCCTGCCCAGCCTGCTCCCCACCTGCTGCCTAGTCAGTCTCCCGCTCTCACTGCCCTCCACACTGCCCTTTCAGATCCTTGTATTCATTGTGCTTCCTTTTGTGACAGGGCCTTTGCACATGCTCTTCTGCTGCCTGACTCCTCCCCGACAATTGAGGTTTTATTCAGGAGCTTACTGAGAAACTGCTCCAAAGAGCGAGCAGGCAAGGTCAGTTTACATGTATATATTTTGGTCAGGAAATACAAGCTGTTAGTATGCTTTTTGGTAAAAGATTACTGCCAGTCACAAAGAACAGATTTCTCAGGGACTTCCCTGGCGGTCCAGCAGTTGGGACTCCAAGCTTCCACTGCAGGGGGCACGGGTTTGATCCCTGGTCAGGGAACTAAGATCCCGCATGCCTCAAGGTGTGGTCCCAAACAAACAAAAACAGAAAACAAGACCAACAGAAAACAAAGAACAGCTTTCTCAAATTAATGATTATAGTACTTTTCTATGTACAGGAAGATGCAACAATCAGGGTTCATTACAATTCTTGAAATGAGAAGACGCATACCTAACAGCCTGTTTATTCAAATCACAGAGCATCCTATTCTCAATTTCCTCTGTCTGGAGCGCAAAGTGCTTCACCTGACTATGAACTTAATCCCTTCATCTGAAGCCCCAAGTGTGCTGTTGGTCAGCAGGTGCAGCAGCTTAATCTTTGTAGGATGTTGAGCAAAATGCCTTTTTTTTTTTTAACTTTTTCCCCGCTGCAGTAGGTCTTCAGAGTGGCCCACGGACTTTTCTCTAGTTGAGGCACACGGGGACTTCTCAAGTTGTGGAGCATGGGCTCTAGGCTCGAAAAGTGAAATCAAAGTGTTAGTCCTTCAGTGGTATCTGATTCTTCGTAACCCCATGGACTGTAGCCCATCAGGCTCCTCTGTCCATGGAATTTTTCAGGCAAGAATACTGGAATGGGTTGCCATTTCTTTCTCCAGGAGATCTTCCCGACTCAGGGATCGAACCCGGCTCTCCCACATTGCAGCCAGATTTTTTTACTGTCTGAGCCACCAAGGAAGCCCAGGCTTGAGGGCTAAGTGCTCTTATTTTGTTTGCAGAGCTGAAGGACCACTTCCTCAGAGAGGCTATCAAACTTCCCTGACCAGGTCAAATGCCCCTGTTATCAGGTCCTTATAACACCATATGCCAGACTTTTTTGTGACACTTGTCATAGATGAACTTTTTTTCCCCCAAAATTCCACATGTACTTATAGTTCACAAACCACAATTTCCAGAGCAAAAAGTTGGGCTCCAGTTGAAACCAACAGACCTGTACGGATGTATTTATTTATCTGCCCTTAAAGGAATTTTAATCGTGACATCCATAAAATTAAAGGACACCTGGGGGAACTCACTGGCAGTCCAGTGACTAGGACTCCTCGCTTCCACTGCAGGGGATGGGTTCAACCTCTGGTTGAGGAACTAATATATCCCATGGCCAAAAATAAAATAAAAGGTACCTGTACTTGGTGAAGAATCAAATATTTTTCCCATTTGCCAAAACCAATTAGCATCAAAATATTTGTCTTTATAACCAGAAAGTTTTATTTTCATTCATGTCCAGAGGTGCTTAATGGGATTTAATTTACATGCCTAAGCGTTTACTTATTTTAAATCTACAGTTCAATGAGTGTTAACTTCCTGGGTAGCTAAATGGTAGAGAATCCACCTGCAATGCAGGAGACTCCGGTTCAATCCCTGGGTCAGGAAGATCCCCTGGAGAAGCCCCAGTATTCTTGCCTGGGAAATCCCATGGACAAAGGAGCCTGGCTGGCTATGGTTCATGGGGTCACTAAAGAGTCGGAAACAACTTAGCAACTAAATAACACTAGTTTTACTTAAGAGTGTATGTTTATTAACTGTAGCTTGGCGATTGGGGTGAGCAGATACTTAAGAACCAAGCTGTTTTGGTGCCAGGACTCTGTTGTGTTCAAGTCCCCTTGGGGCTAGGAGTCTCCTTGTTGTTGTTCAGTCACTGAGCTGTGTCTGCCCTTTTCAACCCCATGAATCACGCCAGGCCTCCCTGTCCATCACCAACTCCCTGAGTTCACTCAAACTCATGTCCATCGAGTTGGTGATGCCATCCAGCCATCTCATCCTCTGTTGTCCCCTTCTCCTCCTGCCCCCAATCCCGCCCAGCATCAGAGTCTTTTCCAATGAGTCAACTCTTCATATGAGGTGGCCGAAGTATTGGAGTTTCTGCTTTAGCATCAGTCCTTCCAATGAACACCCAGGACTGATCTCCTTTAGAATGGACTGGTTAGATCTCCTTGCAGTCCAAGGGACTCTCAAGAGTCTTCTCCAACACCACAGTTCAAAAGCATCAACCCTTCAGCGCTCAGCTTTCTTCACAGTCCAACTCTCACAGCCATACATGACTACTGGAAAAACCATAGCCTTGATTAGATGGACCTTTGTTGGCAAAGTAATGTCTCTGCTTTTGAATATGCTATCTAGGTCGGTCATAGTTTTCCTTCCAAGGGGTAAGTATCTTTTAATTTCATGGCTGCATTTACCATCTGCAGTGATTTTGGAGCCCCCCAAAATAAAGTCTGACACTGTTTCCACTGTTTCCCCATCTATTTCCCATGAAGTGATGGGACCAGATGCCATGATCTTAGTTTTCTGAATGTTGAGCTTTA
>SJYX01005817.1:595705-637575 GCA_006410675.1 Oreotragus oreotragus | reverse complement strand
CTAGTCTTTCCCATTCTGTTGTTTTCCTCTATTTCTTTGCACTGATCGCCGAGGAAGGCTTTCTTATCTCTCCTTGCTATTCTTTGGAACTCTGCATTCAGATGCTTGTATCTTTCCTTTTCTCCTTTGCTTTTCGCTTTTCTTCATTTCACAGCTATTTGTAAGGCCTCCCCAGACAGCCATTTTGCTTTTTTGCATTTCTTTTCCATGGGGATGGTCTTGATCCCTGTCTCTTATACAGTGTAACAAACCTCTGTCCATAGTTCATCAGGCCCTCTATCAGATCTAGTCCCTTAAATCTATTTCTCACTTCATATCATAAGGGATTTGATTTAGGTCATACCTGAATGGTCTAGTGGTTTTCCCTACTTTCTTCAATTTAAGTCTGAATGTGGCAATAAGGAGTTCAGGATCTGAGCCACAGTCCTTATCCCCTGCTTATTTCAAGTGAGACCATCTGAGGGCGCAAGGACCTTGGTCCCGCTGGGAGGTGAGGAAACACTGGCTCCAGAAGCCGCGGCTGGAGTGTGGGGACGCTTTCAACATCCGCTGGGAAAGTTCAGGGGTTTACCGGTAGCTGGGTTGCGGAAATGGAAAAGTAGGGACGGGGTCGCGCTGTTCACCATTCATTCATTCATCCAACACGTATGAAAGCCCCAACCTGGACACTGTCGGGGAGAGAGTAAGAGCTGTTTGTTGGCACGTCTAGAGGCCATGGGTTTGCAAAGAGTCGGACACGACTGAGTGACTGAACTGAAATGAGAGATGTTTACTACTTCCAGAAGCTTTTAAGGCTCCATTATCTCGTTAGATCTCCTTCGATAAGAGGTCTGCCCAGTAGCGCTGCAGATAAGGAAGCCAGAGATTCAGAGCGGGGAGGCGCTGCACCAGTTCACCCAGACACCTTTAGGTCGCTGGTCACGCAGGGAACGCAGCCGGCGGAGGCCCCCAGCGAGCGGCCAGAGTCACCTGATGTGGGAGAGGCTGCGAGGTCGCAGGGGCGCGCTCGGCCTCCGTACCCGCGTCGGGGCGCCAGAGCGTCTACCGCCCCAGCCCCTGCTCCCGGGTCACATGACCGGCTCTTAGGCAACATGGCGGTGGCCGTATTGCAGCACCCTGGCTGAGTGACCGCGACTGCAAGTGGGCTCCTACTCGGGGCGAGGGGTGGCCTCAGCCGGGGAGCAGAGGATCACAAACTCTCCTCAACCCGTTCCTGTCTCCGATCTCACCCGAGTTCCACTGGTCCCCTCCGCGCGGTGTGTCCGCCGGCGCGGGGACGCATGATAGAGCCCGGCTGCCATCCCCCGGCTCTGTGCTTCGGGGCAAGCTCCTCTCGTGTGTCCAGGCACCTCCTACGCCTGGGTTCCCTCCTTTCTCCAGCCTCCTCCCCTCGCAGGTGGGATCGTCGGTGGGACCGTAGCGCGGGCGGGCGCGGCCCACCGGGACCATGTCCGGGTCCGACACCGCGCCCTTCCTCAGCCAGGCGGATGACACGGACGACGGGCCGGCGCCCGGCACCCCAGGGTTGCCGGGGTCCACGGGGAACCCGAAGTCCAAGGATCCCGAGGTCCCGGACCAGGAAGGACTGCAGCGCATCACAGGCTTGTCTTCGGGCCGTTCGGCTCTCATAGTGGCCGTGCTGTGTTACATCAACCTCCTCAACTACATGGACCGCTTCACCGTGGCTGGTACTGACTATTGGGAGAAAGTTAGAAGAGGGGAAGGGAGCGGGGTCCTGAGTGGGGCTGCCTCGGACGGCCCATCCTGAGTCTTCTCCTTCCCAGGAGTCCTTCCGGACATTGAGCAGTTCTTCGACATCGGAGACGGTAGCTCCGGCCTCATCCAGACCGGTAAGTGGAGGCTAGGCACACACAGCGGCGCTTCTTTCTGCCCTGCCCTCCTTGAGGCCATATGCTGGCCTGCCTGGGGCCTCATTTTTGGGAGGTACTGTGACCAGAGCTAGGGGAGATGGCCTCGACTCTACCCTGAAGCTGTCCTGTTTGAGTAGGACACCACATTTAAAGAGATTTCAAGAGGGAGTCAGTTTAATGTAATGGTATCTAGGCAGACATGGGTTTAAACATCAGCTTTTCACTGAATGTGATGGTAGGTAAGGCCCTCAGTTTCTCTAAGCCTCACTTTCCTTGTGGGTGAGGTGGAACTCATAATAACCAGACTCACCTCCTAGGGTTGATGTGAGGATTAAATGAGGTAATGCCTGTGAAGTGGCTTGTACAATGTCGACCAATGGTAGGCATCCAGTAAATAGTGGCAGGAGGGGAAGAGGTGAGTGTTACTTGTTCAGAACTTCGGGATTCGTGGGAGAGGCGAAGCCAAGACCTACTCCTCTTTACCTTCCTTCCCTCCTTCATTCATTTCTGAGCGCCTACCTGTGCTAGGCTCTGGAGGAAG
The DNA here is from genome assembly GCA_006410675.1 of Oreotragus oreotragus. Taxonomy (NCBI): domain Eukaryota; kingdom Metazoa; phylum Chordata; class Mammalia; order Artiodactyla; family Bovidae; genus Oreotragus; species Oreotragus oreotragus. Next base: position 635,163 of record SJYX01005817.1, on the reverse strand, counting down.
TGCTGATGACATCCAAAGAGCATGGCAAAACCTCATACTCTCATTGTCTTCTAATCCTTTTATCAGCCAAAGAATCTGGGTTATTATTTTATAAAGGAAGTAGGTAGTATTTTTATAAAGAAAAAATATTTTTAAAGCTATACTTTTATAAAGAAACTGAGGCTTGGAGAAAAGTAAGACTTGCCTAGGGTCATACAACAAGTTTGAAGCAGAAGAGGAGTTTGAAACAACGTCTTGCAGTGTTTTTTGCTCCACTCCGGGCCACTAAGGAAATGGAGATATTTAAGCCAAAGTTGGGTGGAATGAGAACGGGATCACAGGTCCAGTTCTGCCCAGCTCTAAAGGGTTGTTGAGTTAAAGAAGAAACAGGTCTTTCTTGGCAACCTTGTTCACGTTTTCATTCAACTCATGTTTGCTGGACACCTGTTTTGTGCCAGGCATTGTGTTAAGGGATGGAAACACAGTCATGCCCATTACAGGCAAGGTCTTTTTCTTCCTGGAGCTAACGTTTTGCTGTGCATGAGGGGGCAACGGTCCCTAAACTACAATGAGATAGTGTTCTATAGGAATAACTGTTATGTCAAAGAAGACAGAGTAGATGAGATAGAGAGAGATTGGATACGTGGTGGTTGGGAAGGTTTCTGAGCCGAAGGTAAAGGAGTGAGGTCTGTGAAGCTCAGGGGAGAGGAGAGATTGTTCAAGATGGAGAGGACAGCATCTCCATAGCCTTCAATACCAAAGCCTTAAGTTGGTATTGAACTTGGCAGTCGGACCATTGGGGTGCAGAGTGGAAATGTGGATAAGCGTGAGTTTGGAGAGGTAGGGAGGGGCTGGATCAGATAAGATTTCAGGCCAGGGTGTGGAGGATAGGATAAGTCAGCTGGGCCATCCGTTCTACAGCGGAACATTTGAAAGACATTACAGATGGGGTTGGACGACTACTCCCCCTACCCCAATCCATCCACACCCCAAAAGGAAGCTGTGATGGTTTCAGGATCGGGAGTGATTCTATCCCTCTTCACACTCCCAAGCTGGGGTGGAGGGTGGGGTAGGGGTACTGAGGCTGGGCTGTGACTCTCTGCTTCCCCCCAGTGTTCATCTCCAGTTACATGGTGTTGGCACCCGTATTTGGCTACCTGGGTGACAGGTACAATCGGAAGTATCTCATGTGCGGGGGCATTGCCTTCTGGTCTCTGGTGACACTGGGGTCGTCCTTCATCCCCAGAGAGGTGAGGTCCCATGCTGGTTCCTGCTTCCGCCCCCTGCCCCCACCCCCTGACCCAGCCCTCCCATCAGTCTTTGCTGCTGCTCCTTGGAGTCACTGCAGAGTGGGCCTGGGGAGCTTGTGTGCTTCCCTTGGTCCATACCGTCTTTTATCCCTTGCCTGCCTGAATCATCTGCCCACCCCATCCTCTCCCCTGTTCTTCCAGAACCTTCTTCAGTCCATCATCCCCCCTTGCCCTTGGACTGGCGATTGACTCCTTCCACTGCGTACCAAACGCTCCTGTCCCTCTGCCATGGGAAAAACCTTACCCAACTGCCCTCTGTTTGCCTTCCTTTTCCTAGCCAGACTTCCCCAAAGGACCCCTTACCTCAGCTCCAGTCTGGGTGAAGGGGCAACTGGTCAAAGGCTCTGCTTTGCCTGTGCTTCCTCTCCTCACACTGCCGCCTAGAGCACCGCTGGCTTACCTGCCCCCACCACTCCATTGCCAAAGTCAACAGGGCCCTCTCAGTTGCTAACTGGCGCTCCCGACTTCCTAGGCCTGTTCTCCCTTAACCTCCTGGGAGCCGCCGGCTCTGCTGACCGCTTCTTCCTTCCGGAAGCTCTTCTGACTTCTCTGACTCCCCTCTTCTGGGCTTCGCCCTGCCTCCCTGGCTGTTGCTTCTTTACAGAACCCTCCTCTGTCTGTCGTCACTCTCTGCCCTGGGACTCTGTCTCCTCAGCCCCGGACACTGTGTCCTCTCCTTGGGTGACCGTGCCTTGTCCTTAGCTTCTGGTGTTTTTGGCAGACAAATAAACCCCCACCTAAGATCATTATTCACTACTGCGGTGTCTTGGATGGGTGGATGAGATAGAAATAAAGATTTATTTTGCGCCAGTAGGTGCAAAATAATGAATAGACCTTTTGTGGTCCAGTTCTCACAGTAGTTATGTGAACAAGTTGTTGTTATTCCCTTTTGCAGATAAGGAAACTGAGGCTCAGAGAGGTTAAGTTGCTTTCTCAAAGCCACAGCTAGTAAGTAGTGGAGCCAGGATTCAAGCTCAGGTCTGTTTGCTTCTGAAACCCAGGCCTCTCCTGCCAGCCCCGCCACCTCCCCAGAGCGGGCTGGTGAGATTGGCGGGGAGGCTGGCCGCAGAGCAGGGTGCCACTTCCCCCATATCTCATTCCCCAGCGATTCTGGCTGCTCCTCCTGACCCGGGGCCTGGTGGGGGTTGGGGAGGCCAGTTACTCCACCATCGCGCCCACCCTCATCGCTGACCTCTTCGTGGCAGACCAGCGGAGTCGGATGCTCAGCGTCTTCTACTTTGCCATCCCAGTGGGCAGGTGAGTGGACCTTGAGCCTGATAGAGAGGCAGGAGGGCCTCACCTGGGACGTGACTGACCAGCTGTCTCCTCCCCCACCCTCTTTCCCCAGTGGTCTGGGTTACATTGCAGGCTCCAAAGTGAAGGATGTGGCTGGAGATTGGCACTGGGCTCTGCGGGTGAGTTGGGTCACAGCCTGGGAGAAGGTCAGCAATATGCTCACTGATTCACCCTTTTTTGCCTTCAGGCACCCCCCTTTTAAGGCATTGCTCACTCTGCTAAGCCTGCGGGAAACCTGCCCTCACCATAGCCACATACTAGATAAAACTCTTGGTTACAGGTGACAGAAGCCATTGTAAACTGTAAGCCCCTTAATGGGACTGTATTGGAAAGTCCCAGGGTGAGCTTCAGGTAAAGCTAGATCCAGGACACCCACGCTGTCCCAGGAGCTTGCTCATCTTTTTTCTCAGCTCTACTTTCCCCTGTGTTATCTTCATTCTCAAGCAAATGAAAGCTCCACATGTTTATCTTCCCATTTAGAAACTTTAGCAGCCTGGATCCCTGAGCAGTAGTCCTGGATGGTGTCTGATTAGTTGAATGCAGGTCACATGCCTTCCACTGAATCAACCACCAAGGCCTGGGAGGTTAACGTGACTCTTGTTGGCTAAGTCTGTGTTTCAAGCCCCACCCTGTTTGAACCAAATGAGTTGAGAGAGACGTAGGGAGTGGTTTCCCAAAAGAAAGTTAGGGAAAGTCCGTTGTTGCCAAGGAGGGAGCAGTTAGGCCTACAGAAACGGGATCCATTGACAGTGATAGTCATCCCTCCCCTCAGTCACAGGTTTAACTTCCTTGAGCGAGCACTCACTGGTTGTTTGCGGTCTCGGGCCCTGAGTTGCCTTTACACACGCTTACGGTCTCTCATTCCCCAGGGTTGAGTCCCTCCCAGTCTGTTCCCTTGCTGAAGCCCACTCTTTCCCCAGGTGACGCCAGGTCTGGGAGTCCTGGCTGTCGTGCTGCTGTTCCTGGTGGTACGGGAGCCACCAAGGGGAGCTGTGGAGCGTCGCTCAGACTCGCCACCCCTGAACCCCACCTCGTGGTGGGCAGATCTGAGGGCTCTGGCAAGAAAGTGAGTTTCGCTTCAGTCGCTCAGTCGCGTCCCACTCTTTGTGACCCCAGGGACTGCGGCACACCAGGCTTCCCTGTCTATCACCAACCCCCGGAACTTGCTGAAACTCATGTCCATTGAGTCGGTGATGCCATCCAACCATCTCACCCTCTGTCGTCCCCTTCTCCTCCCGCCTTCAGTCTTTCCCAGCATCAGGGTCTTTTCCAGTGAGTCAGTTCTTCAAATCAGGTGGCCAAAGTATTGGAGTTTCAACTTCAGCGTCAGTCCTTGCAATGAATATTCAGGACTGATTTTCTTGACTGGAAACTGACTGGTTTAATCTGAGTTTAGTTCCCTCAGAACCTAACATCTGAGGCCCCCAGGGAGGCCCTGGGGTCTGTTTTGAGATTTACATGGGTGTGGTCTTTGTTGTGTTCTATCAGCTGACCCTACCCCAAGACAAGGAATGCTTGGCCCCTTTGTGGCAGCTGCTTGAACTACAGGCCCAGATCCTGGGAGTTGGAACCACCATTATACCCAGTGCCCAGGCAATTCAAATAAGCCAGAGAGGGAGAACAGAGGTCTCTGACCCTGATGCCTCAGTGGAGTCTAACTCCCTCCCTCCCGACTGCCCGCAGTCCCAGCTTCATCCTGTCTTCCCTTGGTTTCACCGCTGTGGCCTTTGTCACGGGCTCCCTGGCTCTTTGGGCCCCTGCTTTCTTGCTGCGTTCCCGCGTCGTCTTGGGGGAGACCCCACCCTGCCTTCCTGGAGACTCCTGCTCTTCCTCCGACAGGTACCTGGAAGGGGACTGGGCTGGGGGGTCCCTGCAGGTGGCAGGGGATGAAGTGGAGAGGGTCTGTGATTCAGACTCAGGCAAGGAGAGTCTGAATCCTGACTCCACAGCTACTTCCTCTCGCAGAGTCTCAGTTTTCCGGGTCTGGGAGTAGATGTCTTCCTCTTGGAGCTTTGTGCGCCATGGGGTTCTGTGCCTAGATAGACCTGGGTTGTGAGTGTGGCTGTGATGGACCATCTCTGGGCCTTGGGGGTGAGGCTAGGGGGCTTGGCAGGCAGAAGGACTAGCCCCCCTTTTTCTCCCCCTCCCCTAGTCTCATCTTCGGACTCATTACCTGCCTCACTGGGGTCCTGGGTGTGGGCCTTGGCGTGGAGATCAGCCGCCGCCTCCGCCGCACCAACCCCCGGGCTGACCCGCTGGTTTGTGCTGCTGGCCTCCTGGGCTCTGCACCCTTCCTCTTCCTGGCCCTCGCCTGCGCCCGTGGCAGCATCGTGGCCACCTATGTGAGTAGCCACAGGTGTCTAGGCAGGTGGTCTGGGTCCAGGGTGGAGGGATGGTGCACTGAGGGGCAGGATTGGGGTCAGAGCTGACTCTGGAGCAGGAATACCTGGGTTTGCATCTCAGCTCTGGCCATTCTTAGCTGTGTGACATTGGGGAAGTGACCTAACCTCTCTGTGCTCAGTGTCAACTGCTGTAAAATGGGAATGCTAGTAGCACCTGTCTCCAAGGGGTTGATGTGAGGGTTAAAGGAGTTAACAGAGGGGCTTGGTACCTGGTGAGCCCTCCTCGTGTTTGCTCTTCTGTAAAATGGGAATGATAGTAGCACCTGTCTCCTGGGGGTGTTGTGAGGGTCAAAGGAATTAATAGAGGGGCCTGGTACCTGGTGAGCCTTCCACATGTCTGCTCATGTTGTGGTGAGACCCACCCCATCCCCCCTCCTTCACCACCTACCTCCCATCCTCCAGATTTTCATTTTTATTGGAGAGACACTGTTGTCCATGAACTGGGCCATCGTGGCTGATATTCTGCTGGTAAGTAGGTGTCTGGCCCAAGGTTACCCCAGTGGCTGATGGGAGCGGGCAGTGGGTAGGAAACCTCATGTGTGCTAAGTTGCTTCAGTCATGTCCGATTCTTTGCTACCCTACCGACACTGTACCCCTCCAGGCTCCTCTGTCCATGGGATTCTCCTGGCAAGAATACTGGAGTGGGTTGCCAGGCCCTCCTCCAGGGGATCTTCCTGACTCAGGGATTGAACTCATGTCTCTTACGTCTCCCGCATTGGCAGGCGGGTTCTTTACCACTAGCGCCACCTGGGAAGCCCCATAGGGAACCTCACTTGTCTTGAATTGTGATGGTCATCCCTTTTTCAGAACCTAGCCCTGAGACTGACTTCCAGCCCCAAGTGGGCCTGTAGTTTGGGCCTGCCCTGCCCTTCATCCCAGCCACACCTCTGAGCTGGGGTTCCCCTGATGTCAGCCTAGGGTGTGCCTTGGTCCTCTCCTTACCCTCTGCCTCCTGCTCCTCTCTCCCACCAGTACGTGGTGATCCCCACACGACGCTCCACTGCTGAAGCCTTCCAGATTGTACTGTCCCACCTGCTAGGTGATGCTGGGAGCCCGTACCTCATTGGTTCGGTGAGCAGGACCTCTTGGCCAAGCCTGGGGTGGGCTTCAGGGAGACCCTACGTTCCTGGCACCAGCCAGTCACCAGCGGCCGAATTAGAGGGTCCAGTCCAAGTGAGGCATCCGAGTCCTGTGCCAGGCACCCCTCACCTCGAAGCCTCAGCTCGGCCGGCAGGATTTTGTCTTGGTAGATTTCCACCGGTGAGGTCCTGGCTTAAGTCTTCTTCGTTCTTCTGGAGTTTGGGGGCTTCCTTTCCATGCCTCTTTCTTTTGACTTTTCTTTTCCTTTTTTTTTTTTTAAGATTTTTTTGATGAAAAATTCTGCAAAGTCTGTTGAATTTGTATTGCTTCTGTTTTATGTTTTGGTTTGTTGGCTGTGAGGCATGCGGGATCTTAGCTCCCCTACCAGGGGTCGAACCTGCGCCCCGTGCTCTGGAAGGTCAAGCCTTAGCTACTGGACCGCCAGGGAAGTCCCTCTCTTGACTTTTCTTTCCCTGTCTCCCTGCAGATCTCTGACCGCCTGCGCCGGGACTGGCCCCCCTCCTTCTTGTCCGAGTTCCGGGCCCTGCAGTTCTCACTCATGCTCTGCGCCTTCGTGGGGGCCCTCGGGGGCGCGGCCTTCCTGGGCACCGCCATCTTCATCGAGAGCGACCGCCGGCAGGCTCAGCTGCACGTGCAGGGTCGGCCGGGCCTCCCCTCTGTCAGTCCACAGCTCCCTGTCTAGCCTCATGATGCCGCCTGCTTGTCTGCCTGTCTGCCCGCCCAGCCCTGTGTGCCTGGCCTCTCTCAGTCCTCGGCCCTCCCCTTCCTCGCTTTAGGGCTGCCTGACCCATGAGCTCGTGCCCTGCTCTGTGCCCAGCTCTGCTGCCCTGTCCATTTGCCACTGCTTGTTTGTCCCCTCCCTGGGCCTGTGTCTGTCTGTCCATCCAGCCCTGGCTCTGATTCTCTTCCCCGGCAGGTCTGTTGCCTGAAACTGGGCCCATCGATGACCGGATCGTGGTGCCCCAGCGAGGACGCTCCACCCGGGTCCCTGTGTCCAGTGTGCTTATCTGAGGGATCACCGCTTGCTATCTGCAGACCTGTCACAGCTGGCCCTGGGCCCACCCCGGGAGTGCCCAGGGCCCAGCTCCTCGGCTAGCCCGTTTTCCGGGAGGGGCCTTGGGCCATGTTCCAGCTCCCACACACTACATGGGTGGCCAAGTGGGGACACTGGGGGCTCGGGACGGGGGAGCCCCTGCCCCTGGATCAGCCCTGGGGGCTCGGTGCTATTTGTAACTGAATAAAATTTGTAGCCAGAACCCCAAGTGCCTGCTGGAGTCTCTCTGGGTTAGGGACCTCTGATCTCTGGATGGTGGGGGATGCCCCCTCTCTAGCCCCAGGGTCCCAGCGGCTGTCGGGTGACCCCCGTGGGCCCTGGGGCAAAGCCCAGTCCTTCTGGGCCGGTGAGCATTGGTGTGGAGTGAGCTGGCTTTGTGTGACCGTGAGTCATGCCCGTGTCTCCCCTAGAGCCCGCCCTCCTTGGCAGGCCGGCCAGGGTGAGGTGGGGGTGGGCACACCCGGGGGCCCCTCAGAATTCCCAGTGTCGGAGCCTCTCCTTGCTGCCTCTGTGAGCCACAGCTGCGGAGGCCACGGCCGCTGGCCGGCCTGTAAGCATCTTTCCCTCCTCTCCCCAGTATGAGTTGCCCCTTGCCAGGGAGACCAACTGACCCTTCTGGAGGGCCCAGGGTGGCTCCTGAGGTGGCCTCCTCCCCCTCCTCACTGGCTGAGTGGGGGTGGGAAGGGGGCGGGTGCAGCCGGCTGAGCCCCGATGATTTCCTGCTCTCACCCGGCGCTCACCACAGCTTCCTGCCACAGGCAGGCAGGCGCTGAGGAGAGGCGGGCGCGGAGCGAGGGGCAGGTAGGGCTGGGGCACAGGGTCTGTGTAGGGGTGGCTGGTGCCCCAGACTCCAGCCCAGGCCCTGGNCTGCCCTCACCCGGCGCTCACCACAGCTTCCTGCCACAGGCAGGCAGGCGCTGAGGAGAGGCGGGCGCGGAGCGAGGGGCAGGTAGGGCTGGGGCACAGGGTCTGTGTAGGGGTGGCTGGTGCCCCAGACTCCAGCCCAGGCCCTGGCCTGACCACCCTGGAGGCCAGAGTCTTCCAGAGCCAGCGCTGACGCCCAGTCAGCTCAGCGAGGGGAGGGCATCCAGAGGAGCCCCTGCCTCCACCAGGCTCTCAGCTGGCCGCCGGTGCCCTTCCTGGCCTGGCCCTTGCCCTGCTGCTTCTGTGTGTGGAGGGGTGTGCGGCGAGCAGCTGGGCCCGGTCCAAGCAGATGGAGGCGGTCAGCCTGGCTGGCTACGTGCTGGGGCCCCTGCTGCTGCCTCTCTTGGCCGTGTTGCTGATGGCTCTGTGTGTGCGTTGCCGGGAGCTGCCAGGTGAGTGGGTGCCGGTGGGTTGACCAGATGCCCGGACACACTGCCAGGGATCTTCATTCCATTTTCTGACCCCTTCCTTCCCTTTAACTGTGTGTAACTCTTTCTTGCACGCGGAGACGCTGAGAGCCCCATACTCCATCACCCTCTGCCCTCGTCACCCTCTTTTCCTGCCTCACGGGCCCTCTCTTCCCCAGGCTCATATGACACTGCCGTCTCCGATAGGTGAGTCCGCCCTGTTGACCCAGTTCGACTCCCTCAGTGCTCCGTGTGGGGCTGGGCCCCTGGGGGCCTGGGGTGGGGTCCAAGGCCTCTCCCAGCTGCTGACCTGAGCTGTGTCTCTCCTGCCAGTTTGACCCCAAGTAGCATCATGATCAAACTGCCTCGTGAGTACATGAGTGTCCCCTCCCTTGGGTGCAGGAAGAGGGTCCCCTGGCCTGGGAGAGTGTGTGCTTTTGTTCCATTTCCCCGCTGTGGCCGCCCACATGGCCTGAGCTGGGGGTGGGGAGGGAGATGGTATCCCCCGGCCCAGGATTCTCCAGGGCCCCGGGAGTGGCAGGGGTCAGTCTGCCCTTCGAGGCCTTGTCCAGAGTAGGGGCGTGAGGTGTGGAGTCATTCCTTCAGTTTGGTCCTGTGTCCTCAGCCACACTCGTCCCACGGCCATCCACCACTCCCTACCCGCTCCCAAGCCAGCCAGACCTGCTCCCCATCCCGTAAGTACCAAATCCCCCCTTTTACCCTCTCACCACCTTGGATTGGGGGCCTCTTGCCCTGTTGCAAGCCCTCTCCCCTTAGAGCCCCACCCTAGCATGACCTCTGACCTTTGACGCCCAGAAGGTCCCCGCAGCCCCTTGGAGGCTCCCACCGTATGGCGTCGTCCCGGCAGGACTCAGATAGTGGTAAGCGTGGAGTGGGACCCACAGGGCTGGGACCACTGGCAAAGGCCCCCTCCGAGCTGACTCAGTCTACCTCTTGCGCTCTCCCTGCAGCCAACAGCGTGGCCAGCTACGAGAACGAGGGTGTGACTGGGACCCCTGTGGCCCCAGCTGGGAGGCGGCTGAGACCCGTCCTGGGCTCCGCTGACCCTGTGTCGTTACCCCCAGAGGCAGCCTGTGAGGATGCGGACGAAGATGACTATGACGAAGACTATAACAACGAGGGCTACTTGTGAGTGGCCAGGTGGGAGGTGGGGGCCGAGGCCAGGGCTCCTCGCTCACCTGACCCTTGACTCCTGCAGGGTGGTGCTTCCTGACAGGGACCCAGCTACCAGCACTGGCAACGCCGTCTCGACGGCTGCTGTGTCCAGCAAACCCGGCCTCCGAGACAGCGCCTTCTCCAGTGAGTCGGCCGTCTGACCACTCCCTGCCCCTCCGTGCTGCGGCCCCTCGGGTCTTCCTTCTCCTCCTGGATCCTTGCGCCCCTCCATCTTCTCGCTTCTCTCTTTCTAACCCTCCTGTCCTTCAGCTAGGGGACTTCCGGCTCCCATCTTTTCTTTTCTCTCCTCTTCCCTCTTTGCCGTTTGCCTTTTTGTCTGCAAGATTTCCTTGACTCTATTCTTGTGGCTCCGAGCTTTTGTCTTTCTTGTCCAAAAGCTCTTTCTTCATCTCTGAATATTCCTTTCTCAGAGCCTCCTCTCTTGTTTCATGAAGGCAATATCATCTTGCAAATCTCGAAGGATAGTGATGATCAGCTGTCTTTTTGGGGTTTCTTTGGAAAGTTTTCTTCTGCTTCCAGTGTTGTTTCAGTTTCCTTTGGGCGACTTTTCGCTCTTCGTTTTGGTTTCATCCTGCCTCTTGGAGGCTTTTATCAGTGTCTTGTGATCATCAGTGTCCGTTACACTTTTCCTTCTATGCTTGCTCTGTGCCATCATGTCCACACCCTGGCTTTATTTGCCATCCACATCATCCCTAACTCATGGCCTGTCTCTTGGGCCCCAAACCATCTGTCCAAGTGCTTATTTTCATTCATTCACTCACTCACTCATGTTCGTCCATTCATTCACACAATTCATCCATCGTACTTACTGCTTGCCCCTGAACTAATCACTGCTAATGAGATAAAGTGGTGACTAAGGCAGCTCACATTACTGAGGGCCTCGTACATGCGCAACTAAAAGTTTTATGTGTATTTGTTGTTATCTAGTCACTAAGTCATGTCTGACTCTTTTGCAACCCCGTGGACTGTAGCCCGGCAGGCTCCTCTGTCCACGGGATTTCCCAGGCAAGAATCCTAGAGCGTGTTGCCATTTCCTTCTCCGGGGGATCTTCCCAACCAACGTATTAATATTAAACCTCACAATCCCCAGGGGCTTTTGAGCTTCTCCCTTCCCCTCCTGCCTCTCACTTGTCCCATCTGTACAATGATTTGTGTATTTAACAGAAGCTTGGCAGCAGTTACTATATGACAGACCTTATTTTATTTAACTCGCCATTTTCACAACACCCTTCTGAGGTGGGTACTGTTCCTCCCACTATTTTACGAAACCGAGGGCTGAAGGGGTTAGGTAGATCATCTGAGGTTAGTTAATGCTGAGGCTGGACTTGAAGCTGGGCAGGCTGGCTCCAAAACCTGCCTGTCCACAGCCTCATGGAGAAAATAAGTCAACCCCTGAAAGAATAAGATGGCGTCAATGGTGCGAGGTGCCAGGAAGGGACGAGGACAGGAGTTGGGGGTCAGGGCAGGCCTGGCTGTGGAGGAGGAGCCAGTGGGGCTGACGCCACCCCTGACACCACCCAGCCTTGCGTGCTGTCTCCTTCCCCACACACGTCGCCCAGCCCCACCGCCCCGAGCTGCTCCCTGTGTCCCTGCCCGCCAGTCTGGGGGACATCTGTTGCCTCTCCTCCCACAGTTCTGTTTCCTCTGATCAGTTCTGGTTAAGTTTAAGTTGCCCAGGTTTTCTCCAGGGCCATGGGCGTCACAGGGCAGGCCTCTCTGTTCCACTCTGGGCTGGCGGTGGGTGTGATCTCTGGTCGGGGGGAGTCTGCGTGCAGGAGTCTCGGGCTGGTTACATGGGAAGCCTTGGGTGTCTGCATTTGGGGAGTCTGGGTAACAGTGCCCGGGGCGCCCATGTTTTTCTTCTAGTGGAGTCGGGGGAAGATTACGTGAATGTTCCTGAGAGTGAGGAGAGTGCCGATGCATCTCTGAGTGAGTGTGGGCGGCCCTCCTGATGCTCTCCTGGGGTCTGCCTTCCCTCACTCCCTCCCTCCTGCCCCCTACCCCATCCTTACTCTCATGCCATCCTGGGGTGGGTATCTCCAGTCCCCTGCCCCCCCGTGGCTCCCTCGCCCTCTGCCTGGGTGTCCTCTTGCTCTCTCATCCTCCGTGTGACCTGTCCCCACAGATGGGAGTCGGGAATACGTGAACGTGTCCCAGGAGCTGCAGCCCGGGGCGAAAACCAAGCCTGGTGTGTTTCTGTGTATGTGTGTGTGTGTGTGTATGTGGAGAGGGTGGGGGAGGTGGGGCAGACCCTGAGGGAGCCGCCTTGGAGATAGGGGTGGGTTCGCTTTAGGAGCTGAAGAGGAGCCTCCCCTTCCTCACAGACACCCAGAATTCCCAGGAGGTGGAGGACGAGGAAGCTCCGGATTACGAGAATCTGTAGCTGAACTGAGGGCCTGGTGAGAGGTCCCGTCCAGCCCAGCCCTGCCCTGGGCATGCAGGCCCTTGACCCTTCCCACCCTCTCAGCCCTCTCTGTCTGACTCTGGGGACCCCCTCTGACCCCACCAACGACCTCCCCCCAACTCACAGCCCCTCCCCATATCCCTGTCCTCTTGTGTTTCAGTGTGCGGCCGTGCCTGTTCTGGAACCAGCCTCGCCTGGGAGTGCTGAGCTGGGAGGCTGGCAGTGGCTCTGCGGGGCCCTACTTGGCACCCTGCCCCGACTGCGGCCTGACAAAAGCCTGAGAATTTTCCCCCTAACTTATTGTCACTTTGGGGTCCAGTCTCTGTGGCCCCCGAACTCTGCACCTTCTGATGCAGCCTGAGAGTGAACCACCCCCCCAGCCCTACTCTGTCGGAGAATAAAGGCTGGTGCAGTCTGCAGTACTCTCGGCTTTGGCTGGCCAGTGGGTCGGGGTCAGGCTTTGGGTGGGCTGTGTCTGAAGGCTTGTGTGGTTGTGTGAATGCATGTGTGTTTCTGGATCTCCGTTCTCACAGACCCGTCGTGCTCCCAAGGGTCCCGACCAGGTATGTGTGAGTGACTGCATGAAGCCTGGGACTCGTCGCCTTCTGAGTGAGGCTGTTTCTGACCCCGGCTGGCACTCCTGGGGCTCAGACATGTCTCCCCACGAGACAGTCCTTGGAAGTGGCTGGCAACGACTGTGATGATGGGAGAAGGGGGTGTGGGGACGCACTGGGTGGGCGTCTAGAGCAAGACTTTCCCCACTGGCTCCCAGTTTCTCCATCTTTAAAACAAAGGAGTTGGCTCACTGACCTCAGCGGACCTTCTTAATTCTTAATTTTTGTGGTTCTTAATAAAACAGAACTTTAAGAAATTGTCTAAGCGACTGAAAATGTTAACTGGCAGCACAGTGTTCTTCAGGCTTGGATGTACAAATGACTCAGGGGGTTTTGCTAAAATGCAGATTCAGATTCAGTCAGTCTGGGGTGGAGCCTGGATCGACTCTGTATTCCTAAGGAGCTCTATGGTGGTTCTATGACTGCTGTTCTGTGACCCCGTTCCAAGTCGCAGGGTCTGGTGGATACCCTGGTAGCTGTGACTGGCTTCCCTGCGCGAGCATGTGACAGCCTGGCCAGAGTGAGGCCCAGCGCTGGATGTGGGCGAGAAGCATCAGGAAGGAGAAGCTTTCTTGTTCATGGCAGTCGTGGAGCAGGGAGAACGTGGCCCTGGAGCACCCCCTCACCTGGAGAGTCTCCCGAGAATGAAGCCAGCGTGGAGGGGAGAGACGGTCTGCAGATGGGCAGGGCTGGCTTCCTGGTGGTGTCAGAATGCTTGGACCCAGTCAGAGCTGCAGCAAGACATCCCCTCCAACTGCCAGTTACTTGGGCCAATAAATGACCAGTTTCCTTCAACCGGCTTGATGGGGGTTTCTATCTTACACAGCTAGAGTAGGCCTGAGTGAGATGCAGAGTCGTTGGCATCCTTTGCAAAGCTGTGGGCTCCAAAGGTGATAGTCACAGCTCCTCAATGGAGCGCCTGTCACATCTCCAGGCTTATTTTATCATCATCATGCCCCTGCTGTCAGCGAAGGTGCCTATCCCGTACCCCCATTTTGCAGATGAGAAAAGGCAGGCTCAGAGAGGAAAAGTGGTTTGCCCAGAGGCACACAGCCAGAATGGCAAATTTAGGGTGAGATGTTTGCCTGTTGGTCTTCAGAGTCATTGCTGGCAACACCTTTGTTCTGGGTGTTATACTAGCTGCTGGCTGCCCCAGGCAGGGAGGTTGTGAGAGGCCCGTTATAAAAGTGGAGCAAGGAGGTCTGGGGAGGGGCTTGACAAGCTAGATGTCAACAGGTGGCATTAAGTCATTTTGTTTGGAGGTAGTTAAAAGGCAGAGGGGGACTTCCCTGGCGGGCCATTGGTTAAGACTCTGGATTTCCACTGCAGGGGGCATGGGTTCGATCCCTTGGTCTAGGAACTAAGATAACCATAAGCTGTTTGGGAACTAACATCCCACATGCCATGCGGCATAGCCAAATAAGTAAATAAATGAAACAACCCAAACCTGAAATAATTCCAAATGCCGTTAAAGGGCAGAGGCACCTTCCTGTCTGGGCTGAGGCATAGAAAGAGTTTACCAAAAGGTTATGTTGGTGTGGTCACCCTGAGGGTCATCTAGAAGCATCTGTCAAGCTGAAGACGATGTGTCCCCTTGCCTAGCAAATCCCTGGGTATAAACCTGCACAAACCAGCATGTGGGCTAAGGAGTGGGCCCCAGGGGCTCAGGGCAGGTTGTAATGGCCCACAGTGGACAACTTGACAAGCTAGATGTCAACAGGTGGCATTAAGTCATTTTGTTTGGAGGTAGTTAAAAGGCAGAGGGGGACTTCCCTGGCGGGCCATTGGTTAAGACTCTGGATTTCCACTGCAGGGGGCATGGGTTCGATCCCTTGGTCTAGGAACTAAGATAACCATAAGCTGTTTGGGAACTAACATCCCACATGCCATGCGGCATAGCCAAATAAGTAAATAAATGAAACAACCCAAACCTGAAATAATTCCAAATGCCGTTAAAGGGCAGAGGCACCTTCCTGTCTGGGCTGAGGCATAGAAAGAGTTTACCAAAAGGTTATGTTGGTGTGGTCACCCTGAGGGTCATCTAGAAGCATCTGTCAAGCTGAAGACGATGTGTCCCCTTGCCTAGCAAATCCCTGGGTATAAACCTGCACAAACCAGCATGTGGGCTAAGGAGTGGGCCCCAGGGGCTCAGGGCAGGTTGTAATGGCCCACAGTGGACATGACAGAGGCTGTCACTGGGGGCGTGGATGGTGGCGGTGCAGTCTAGTGACACGGTGGAAACCCTCCAGCAGAGAAAACTGGATTGGAGCAACATCTGTCAACTCCGATGAATATCACTAACAGGATGTGGAGTGGGCAAAGGAAAACATTGTTTTATTTATATAAACTTAAAAATGAAACATGAAAGATCTGTATATGTTGTCCAGAGATACACATATATGCAAAGATACCAAGATAGGCAAACGAGGGAATTCTTGGGTGGTCCAGTGGTTAAGGTTCCATACATTCACTGCTGTGGGCCTGGGTTCAATCCCTGTTCAGGGGACTAAGATCCCACAAGCTATTCAGCCCAGTCAAAAAATAAAAGATAAACAAAGGAATGAGGAATATCAAACTCAGGAGAGTGGTTGTTACCACAGGCCAGAGGGGGAGGGTTCCTGGGAAGGGGTTCAAGAAGGCCTTCGTGATAAGTATGTCTTGTTTTGAAACAAGGTTGGATACATAGGTGTATGATATGTGATCCTTTCAAGTGTTTGCATGTCTGAATGATTTTATAGTAAGAAAAGAGACCTAGGCTTAAGGGGGGAATGGATGGGGGCAGGAAAGTAGGGCAGCTTTAGGAGGCACAGAACAGGAGGTTGAGAGGCACCAGTCTGTGCCAAGTAGGTGAGTTGCATATGGCACTCCAGGCCTTAGGATCAGCGAAGGCAAGGCCCTGAGGTGGGTCCAGGGAGGCGGCTGGTGGATTCGTCTACACGAGAAACGGCGGGCTAGCTGAAGAATTGGCAGGAACGGTGGTGAGAGGAGGTAGGGTAGGAAATGTTTGAGAGGCAGGAGCAAGGGGCGTGGCGATGGGTTGGTCATGGGCTGTGAGGCTCAGGGAAGTCCAAGCTGACTCGGGTCCTTGCCTTGGTGGATTGTGGGGGGCGGGGGGTAGGTGTTTCTGGAGGGACTGAGGAGCTTCCCACTGATGTTTCTTAGATCAGCAAGAGAATGTGGCTTTGCTTCCACCAACAACCGGGAAGAACAGACAGTCAAGGCCAGGAGGTCTGCAGTGCTGAGGCTAGGGTTCCCACTTCACACCGTGGGGGTGGTCAGGAGGTAGAGTCCTGAAAGCTGGGAAGCAGAAATAATTTTTTTTTTTCCTTTTAACTGTGTTGGAGGAAAGGTAGATTTAGTGATAAGTCAGAGAATGTTTTCTAGAATTGCTGGGGAGACACCTGGGCGTTTTAAAGGCCTTTGGGGACCTCCCTGATGGTCCAGACTTCCCTGATGACTAAGACTCCGTTACCAATGCAGAGAGCCTGGGTTTGAGCCCTGATAAGGGAACTAGATCCCACGTGCCACAACTAAGATTCCCCATGCCTGAACTGGAAGACCCCGAGTGCTGCAACTAGAGACCCTTCATGCCGCAAGGAAGATTAAAGAGCCTGCATGCCTCAACTAAGGTCCGGCACAGCCAAATAAATATAAAATAAATGTAATTAAAAGTCTTCAGGGAAGTCCGGCCATCGGGAAAACATGTAAGATCCAGTGGAGAAGGGAATGGCAACCCACTCCAGTATTCTTGCCTGGAGAATCCCATGGAGAGAGGGGGCCTGGCAGGCTGCAGTCCATGGGGTTGCAAGAGTCAGACACGACTCAGTGACTAAACAACCACCACATAAAACTAAACATTAAAAAATAATAATAATAATAAATTAAGAGGAAAAAGGCCATCAGGAGGTAACAACTCTCTTGATTTAGGGTCAGAAGCAGTCCTTGAGACAAGGGTCCCTGTGAAATAGTTTATTTGGGAGGTGGTCCCAAAAACAATGACTGAAAAGTGAGATAGGAAAGAGATGGCAGCTAACAAAGGGTGCATGAAAGAGCCAGTTACCCCTGCAGTCAACAGCCCGGTGAGGAGAGGAGCGGGGGCAGGCTGGGAGCCTAGTGGAGTGGGTGGGTGTGAGCCATGCTGCCCTGGGAGGGAGCTGCAGTGTTTGACAACTTCTCCCACTAGTTACCACTGAGGGAAGTTCCAGGAGAAGCCGGGGCTGTTTATTCTCTAGAACTTCTGGCCTCCCACCTATGTGGACACAGTGGGCTCCGTGGCCCCAGCAAACCTGGAACAAAGGAAGGCAGGTTCTGGCAGGTGTGTGGGCCACTGCACCTTGAAATGGTGAGCAGGTGCAGACTGACAAGGCATTGTCAGTGCCTGCTACAAGAACTTGGGCTGAGACGTCCCTGGTGGTCCAGTGGTTAAGAATCCACTTGCCAATGCAGGAGACACAGGTTCGATCCCTGGTCTGGGAAGATCCCACGTGCAGCAGAGTAACTAAGCCCACGCGCCACAACTACTGAACCTGTGCTCTAGAGTCTCGTGCCCTGCAACAAGGGAAGTCACAGCAGTGAGAAACCTGCTCACCTCAGCTAGAGGGTAGCCCCACTCACTGCAACTAGAGAAAGCCTGCGTGCAGCAACAAAGACCCAGTGTAGCCATAAATAGATAAAGAGCTTGGGGCAATCCCGTTTTTCTCAAAATGCACTGTGTGGCCCATGAATCCTGGGAGAAGCTTCTCAAGAAAGCATTCCGCATTCAGAAGAGTTTGGGGAAACCGTCTTCTCTGAATCCTTCTGGCAGGGTCGGATGAGTTCCTGGCTCTGAGGGCTCCTGTAACTCTTTGTCTAACTTAGTACTCCCCAAATATATTTGGCTTCAGAATCTTTAAAAAATATTATTATTAGCATTTTGCTGGCCACCTTTTTAATGTCTACAGAAGACCTCTTGTTTTTCCTTGTCTGTATCCATGCCTTCTTCTTTCATTGATGCCACCTGGATTTGAAATGTCTATGTGGCTCAGGTGGGACTGAAATCTTAGATGTGCCTATGACCCAGAACTGGCCAATCATTCATTATATCCCACCCCCTGACCACAGCCATTGGTTGATAGAAGGGCACATGCCCAAATTTAGGCCAATGAGATACATTCCTGAGACTTTGGATAGAACTAATGGGGAAGAGTTCCTAGTAGGTTGTCCATTGGGGGTGTTAAGCCCGTAAGACATAGACCTAGAGCTTTTGCAGGCTTCCACTTGGAAGGAGACTGCCTGAGAATGAAGACTCCAGAGAGGAAAGCAGAGTCAACAGAAATAAAAATAGAAAAATTGAGCCCTAATAGCTGTATAAACTCCCACATCCAATGATCCATTGTGCCTGATGGCATTACTCCTTAATGAGTCTTTTTTTTTTTTTTTTTCGGTTAAGCCAGTTTGAGCCAGGCTTTCTTTCACTTGCCACAAAACGATTCCTAGTGGATAGCCATGGCTCCTCTCATTTCCACCAAATCCCAGCCACAATCAGGCCAGCCTGGGCTGGTGATCAATGTGTGAAACTCACCTTTTTCTTCACCTTCTAACTATCCCTCGGAGATACCTGGGTGCACACTTTATGGCTGGTGACCCATCTGTCCTGTGCCTATCTTCCTCCTCAACCCTGTAGGGAAATACTTCTGTATTTTTCTTAACTTTTTCTTTACCTACTTGGTGTTATTAGTCTTAGAGCTGATGAGCAAGAATTCCAGAAAAAAAACCAAGTTTGGTGGCAAGGGCACTGGAATACAAGTGAGGAGAATAAAGTTTGAATCCTAACTCTGCCACGAGATTTCTGGGCTTTGGGAATCTTTGAGGATGTTGAACTTAAGTTCTGGGTTTTTTTTTTTTTTTAATGTAAATTTATTTTAATTGGAGGCTAATTACTTAAAGCGTGATTTAAAAAAAGAACTTATTTATTCATTTGGCTGTGCCGGGCCTTAGCTGTGGCACGCAGGAATCTTTTTAGCTGTGTCGTGCAGAATCTTTAGTTGCAGCAGGTGAGATCTATTCCCTGACCAGGGATCGAATCCAGGCCCCCTGCAATGGGAGTGAGGAGTCTTAGCCACTGGACCACCAGGGAAGTCCCAAACTTAAGTTTTAAACCTTCTCATTCTGGGGTCCCTAGCCCCACAAGGTGTCCCTGAAAGTAAAAGAATGGAATCCCTTGTTGCTGAGAAGGTTGGAACTCAGGTATGGCTGGAGTCAGAGGCCTAAGTATCACCACCAACATCTAGTTCCTCTTCATCTCTCCTTTCTCCACTGATTTTGTTTTCTCTCCCTTGTGGTCATGTGATGATTCGAACAGCTGCAGGGAATATGTCCTTCCAGTTTCCAGCCTTGGGGAGGTGGCAGGGTCGGGGGGAGGGGAGGGATGTCCCAGCATCTCCAACAAAAGCCGTAAACTTACTCTAATGACCTTAGCTTGGGTCGCAAGACCCCCTGGTCTTCCCAGGTGGCACTTAGTGGTAAAGAACCTGCCTGTCAATGCAGGAGACATAAACGACATGGGTTCAATCCCTGGGTCGGGAAGATTCCCCTGGAGAAGGAAATGGCAACCCACTCCAGGATTCTTGCTTGGAGAATCCCATGGACAGAGGGGCCTGGCGGGCTACAGTGCTTGGGATCTCAGTGAATCATATATAACTGAAGCAACTTAGCACACACATACAAGACTGCCTGAACCAATCATTGGCCTGGAGAATGCCATAAGCTGACTGATTTGGGCCTGGGTCCTCTGCTCCTCTCTGAGGGATTGGAAATGTGGAAGGTGCCCTAAAATTAGGGGCTATTGCTGGTAGAAAGGAAGATAGTGGTTNACTGAAGCAACTTAGCACACACGTACAAGACTGCCTGAACCAATCATTGGCCTGGAGAATGCCATAAGCTGACTGATTTGGGCCTGGGTCCTCTGCTCCTCTCTGAGGGATTGGAAATGTGGAAGGTGCCCTAAAATTAGGGGCTATTGCTGGTAGAAAGGAAGATAGTGGTTGGGATGACATCTCACATTTGGGGTTCTCACATTTTTTTGAGAACCGCACTCATGATTTCACTGAGTCTCACAACACTCCTGTCTACAAGGTATGAGGAAGCCGCTCTTGTAGAGAAGAGAAATAGACTCAGGGAAGTTAAGTGATTTGCTTCAGGTCACACAGCAATCCCAAAGTTACTTATGGAAGCAGGGCCTACTTTGGAAGGGAGGGAGGGAGGCCATATTAGAAGTTCATGTCTGAGCCACCAGGGAAGCCCCTAAAAGTTGGTGCAGAAGGTGCAAAGAGAGAGGCAAACCAAAGGAGAAATTGCACAGAGAGTAAATTCTGCTTGGCAGGACTTCCCTGGTGGTCTAGTGGTTAAGGATGCACCTGCCAATGCAGGGGACATGGGTTCAATCCCTGGTCCAGGAAGATTCCACATGCTGCAGAGCAACTAAGCCCAGGCCCCACAGCTACTGAGCCCGAGTCCTGCAACTTCAGAAGCCCATGAGCCTAGAGCCCATGCTCCACAACAAGAGAAGCCACCGTGATGAGAAGCCTGTGAACCGCAACAAAGAGCAGCCCCCGCTCGATGCAGCTCGAGAAGGCCTGCTCACAGCAAGGAAGACCAGTGCACCCTAAATAAACAAACAAAAGTAATTATAAAAATCATTGGCATAGGGACTTTGGCTAAAACTTTTGGAACTAAGGCTGTCTCCTTCTCTCTCTTCTGGGACCCCTCAACAGGGAGGATGTGGGCTTGGAGCTGCCAGGGGCCACCATGTGAAGGGCACCTGTGAGGGAGAAGGCAGTACAGAGGTGAGCAGCGCCAGGCAAGGGGAAAAAGGCTTCTGAGACTGTGGGTTGAGGTCCTGGATCCATTCCTGAAACTGGCGCCACCCATGAACTGCTCAGTTACAGGAGTTAATAACCACCCCTCACTTGGCTCGACCACAACAAGAGAAGCCACCGTGATGAGAAGCCTGTGAACCGCAACAAAGAGCAGCCCCCGCTCGATGCAGCTCGAGAAGGCCTGCTCACAGCAAGGAAGACCAGTGCACCCTAAATAAACAAACAAAAGTAATTATAAAAATCATTGGCATAGGGACTTTGGCTAAAACTTTTGGAACTAAGGCTGTCTCCTTCTCTCTCTTCTGGGACCCCTCAACAGGGAGGATGTGGGCTTGGAGCTGCCAGGGGCCACCATGTGAAGGGCACCTGTGAGGGAGAAGGCAGTACAGAGGTGAGCAGCGCCAGGCAAGGGGAAAAAGGCTTCTGAGACTGTGGGTTGAGGTCCTGGATCCATTCCTGAAACTGGCGCCACCCATGAACTGCTCAGTTACAGGAGTTAATAACCACCCCTCACTTGGCTCGGCTCCAGCTGCGTTTCTGTCATTTGCAAATGAAACGGCCCTGACTCATCTAGACAGGATGCTGTGGATCATCGACCTTCAACAAGACCCACCTGCAGGCACTGACACAGGCCACGCAAGATGCCACACACTTCACATATGTTCGGTGGCTTCTGTGACCCTGAGTAAGTTCTGCTCATTATCACCCTTTTGCAAATGAGGAAACTGAGGCTCAGAGAAGACAGGTGGCCAGACCAAGCAGAGGACTGGCCGAGTGGTCCAAGCAATCCCTTTTCCCGAGTGCCTCCATCTGTACCCACCAAATCCCCCCTCAGGGGACAGAGACCACCTCTGTCTCTCAGCGGGTAGATGAGGCCACTCAGAACTCACTCCCTGGCAGGACTTCAAATGGG
The DNA here is from genome assembly GCA_006410675.1 of Oreotragus oreotragus. Classification (NCBI taxonomy): domain Eukaryota; kingdom Metazoa; phylum Chordata; class Mammalia; order Artiodactyla; family Bovidae; genus Oreotragus; species Oreotragus oreotragus. The sequence continues at coordinate 613,706 of SJYX01005817.1, read as the reverse complement.
CTACTAGCTCTGGGGCTGTGAGCAGCTGTGCCTGAGCCGAGTCCCTCCTCTTGAGGACACGCGGACTACGTGAGCCTGAGGAGTGGGTGCTTGGAGCATCTGTGGCCCTGTGGGGGCTGGGAGTCCTCTGAGCTCTGCGAGAAGGGGGCCCTCCTGCCTCCAGGCTCCCGTGAGCCCTGGCGGGGCCTCTGAGCGCTTCTCACCCTCTCCCGCTGGCTCTCAGGCCTGCCTTGTTCTGTTTCCGGGTCCTCCCAACACCCTGCACCCCAGGCTCTGACTCCAGCCCCCTGTCTCCCTGTGCCACTTGCCACTTCCCACTTATGCCCTCCCGTCTCCTCTCGTCTGGGTTCTTCTGGGTCCCTGCCCCATGTCTGGCTCTCTGCAGGCCTCAGTCTGTTTTTCTGTCTTGAGGCTGTTCTCTCTCGTCTGTCTCTCTGCCCTGTCTCGCTCTCTCTCTCTCTGTTCGCTGTCTCCCTCCTCCTCTCCCTGCCCCTCCCTCCCCACATCCTGAGTTGTCTTTGGGGAACCGGAAATTTGGGGGATCAGAGAGATACCAGGAGGCTCAGCTGCTGCTGCCTAGAGATAAAGTGCGTGTGGGGGGCGCGGGCTGGATGGGGGATGGGGGAGCCCAGAATCCGCCGCGTCTTCCTCCCGGCCCTGCTGCACGCAGACACTGACAGGAATTATGTCGCCCTTTCAGGGCTCAGCCGTGCCCTCTGGGGACTGGGCCTGATTACCTGCCCCCCTTTTGGGGGTTCCTGTGAGAATTCAACCAAGTCTCCTGGCTGGAGCAGGGGCTTGGGGTTGGGGGGNTGGGTGGGGCTGGTGAGGGGCTGAGGGAAGAGGGCTTCCAAATGCTCCGAGCTCCTCCATTCCCCTACCTGCTCCTCAGGAGTCCCGCCTAGAGCGAAGTGGGCTTACCTATTTCACAGGAATTTCTCAGCCCTTTCTCTACCGCAGGTTTTCCTATTCACGGCTTTAATTCTCGCAGCTCCCTGAGGAAGTGGGTTCTGTTATTTACCCTATTCTAGTGAGGGGGAAACTGGGGCACAGAGAAGTTGAGTGACCTGCCCAAGGTCACTCTGAAGGAACTGTTGACGTGACAGGACTCTGGTTGGATTAGACTGGTCGTCCCCGATGGCTAGGTGCACTGTATACGCACCTGATTTAAACAGTGGCAGCATTGTCCTTGTTTAGTCGCTAAGTCATGTCAGCCTCTTGCAACCCCATGGACCGTTGCCTGCCAGGCTCCTCTGTCCATGGGATTTCCCAGGCAAGAAGACTGGAGTGGGCTGCCATGCCATCCTTCAGTAGCATCATTAACTCACCTTAAATCCTGGGGAAAGAGAGTAATTTTCTTCTCAGTTCTGATTATGGCTATGGAGAAAGGCTCTTTGGGTGCTGTTAATTACCCTTAGACACTTGCTTTGTTCGGTCATGTCGGAGTCTTTGTGACCCCATGGACCATATCACGCTGGCTTCCCTGTTCTTTACTATCTCCCAGAATTTGCTCAAACCCATGTCCATTGAGTCGATGATGCCATCCAACCTAGACACTTGCTAATCTCCCTTTTGCAGTGAGAGGAAGCCTCAAGTGCCATGCCCTGTGAAGACAGCTGGATAGAACTTAATCATTTTGATTTTGATGGATTTGTCTTTTAGGGTTTCCTTTTGTTTGAGGAAATTAATACAGGTTTTCCATTTAGGAATATAGCACATAGTTGACTTTTAAACGAATCTGAGTTTTTTGTTTTGTTTGGGCTGTGCTGTGCAACTTGTGGGATCTTAGTTCCCCAATCAGGGAATGAACCTGTACCCCCTTGCAGTACAGTACCCCTTGTACGGAGTCCTAACCACTGGACCACCAGGGAAGTCCCTGAATTTAAGTTTTAAAAGGAAGTCATTTTAAAGAAAAATGGGAAGACTGAGTCCAGGTAGTTCTGGATACGGTAAAGATCCTTAATGTGGGTTCAGAACTGAATTTTAGGAAACCCAGAGCCAGTCAGTGACTGAGAGCCCTTTACTTGCTCTGCCAATGTCCCTCCCAGCCTCGCAGAGCCCGAGGTTGCATCTCCCAGACCACATAGCCAGTCAGTAACAGAGCTGAGACCCAAGCAGCCGTGGAAGGGGCTACAGGACTGATGATGGAAGCCCCGCAGCTTGGGAGACCCTCCAGATCCTGCAGAGTTCCTGACAACAAGCAACAGAAACCAAGGGAGACTCTTGGCTTCAAAAAAATACAGTAGACGGGGTGCCAGGCCCAGCGGGTCATGGGAGAGGGCCAAGGCAGGCTTGGAAAACCGGCAGGAAGCGAGGGCAAGGTCTAGGCACAGGTGGCTGCTCTCAGACACTCCCAGCCCTGCCGGCATGCCACTAGCTTGACCCTCAGCTGTCCCTCCCAGGCCCCACACTCGTGCCCAGGCTGGGGTAGGTGAGGGAGAGGTTTCTCCCCGTACTGGAAGTGGGTTCAGGGCCCTCCAGTGTCCCACCACTCATGACTCCTACCACGAAAGTAAGGGTCATAGGCTGTGGCCTGCGTCCTCTCCCGTGCCCACCGAGCCCACACTGGGGAAAGGTGTGCCTCACCTTCAGGCCTAACTCCTGCTCTCCCCTGGCCTTACTTGCAGCTCCTCCTCTGCTCCAGGCCTCAGTACACCCAGTGGCTGACTGGGGGCAATGGGACCCACGCAGATCAGTGCTTTTTAAATTTTCCCAAGGAACTAGCTCAGAGAGTCAGCAGACAGTGGATGTATTGAGGTAAACAGCAGACTTTGAGGGGTGTCTGTTGACCCAGTCTCTCTCTAAGACAAAATCATTGTTATAATTTATTTTTGCCTGGTATTTTTGTTGTTGTTTTAAATTTATTTTTAACTGAAGGATAATGGTTTTACAATATATATTTTTACCATAAAATTTAATGATATATCTGAACTCCCAAATCAAGTTTATGCTGATTTTTAAAAAAAGTTTATGCTGATAAAACGCTGCTTTTTCTCTGTTTCATATACGTGGGCTTGCTGCCAGTACTTTAACCATTCACCTCCCCCTTGCTCTCTGAGTCAGTCACGCAGCCTTCCTGCCTCATCCTCCCCAAACAGGCCAGGCTCATTTCTGCCCCTGGGGCTTGGCACTTGCCTTTCCTTCTGCCAGGAGCCCTTCTTCCATGTCCTCACATGGCCCCCTCCTTCCATCATTCAGATCTTCAAGTAATCATGTCCCCCCTCAAAGTCACCCTGGTTCCCATCATCACCCTGAATTGGCTGAAAAGTCAATAACACTGATCTTTTTATGCAGTTGGCATTTATCATTTGTCCCCTCTCTAGACTGTGAGCTACTTCATCTCTGTCACTCCAGGGCCTGGCATAGATATTGGCACAGAATAAGTGCTCAATTAATACTGTTGAATGAATGAATTAAAAAGGAGCTTCAGGGCCTTCCCTGGTGGATCAGAAGTTAAGACCTCGTCTTCCCATGCAGGAGGTGTGGCTTCAATCTCTGGTCAGGGAGCTAAGATCCCACATGCCTTGTGACCCAAAAACCAAAATATAAAACAGAAGCAATATGATAACAAATTCAATAAAGACAGAGAGAGCCTCAGACAAGCATATGCGCCCCTAAGAGTCAAGTTCCCCACGGCTCTTGCAGTCCTAATACATCTAGCCTCAGGGAAGCACTATCTAAGAGAAGGAGGGCAACCTGCTGACCCACTACAGAGTTTAATTTTTTTTTAAACTTGTAGTTAAAAAAAAAAAAAAACCACAAGTAACAGAAGGTTCACCATCCTAACCATTTCTAAGTGTACAGTTGAGTAGTGTTAAATAAATTCACGTTGTTGTACAACAGGTCCCCTGAACATTTTCACCTTGCAAAACCGAAACTAGGCCCATCAAACGACTCCCCATTCCCATTCCCCCAGCCCCTGGCAACCACCAGTTTACTTTCTGTTTCTATGCATTTGACTCGAGCGATCTCATATCAGTGGAGTCATCCAGTATTTGTCCCTCTGTGATGGTCTTATTTGACTTAGCGTAATGTCCTCGAGGTTCATCCATGTTGTAGCCTGAGACATGACTTCCTTCCTTTTTTTTTTTTCCAATAATTGTATTTATTTATTTTTGGCTGTGCTGGGTCCTGGTTGCTGGGAGGTCTTTCCTGTAGTTGTGGTGAGTAGGGTCTGCTCCTCCTTGTGGTGTTCGGGCTTCTCATTGTGGTGGCTCCTCATTGCGCTGGCTCTTCTCGTTGCACAGCACACACTCTAGGGTGTGTGGACTTCAGTAGCTGCAGCACGGGGGCTCAATAGTTGCAGCTGCAGGTTCAATAATTGGGCCTACAGGCTTTGTTGCTTGAGGCATGTGGGGTCTTCCCAGACCAGGGATCAAATCCATGTCTCACGTATTGGCAGGCGGATTCTTTACCCAAGAAGCCCTTGATTTCCTTCCTTTTAAAGGCTGAATTATATTCCATTGTATGTATACACCACATTTTGCATGGTTGCTTCCCCCTGTGGGCACTGTGAATTGACGGATCATATGTTAATTCTTGGAGAAGGCAATGGCAACCCACTCCAGTGTTCTTGCCTGGAGAATCCCAGGGACGGGGGAGCCTGGCGGGCTGCCGTCTATGGGGTCGCACAGAGTCGGACATGACTGAAGCGACTTAGCAGCAGCAGCAGTGTGCTAATCCTATTTTTAATTTTTTAAAGATCTGCCATATTGTTTTCTAGAATGGTTGCACCATTTTGCGTTCCTACCAACACTGCACAAGGGTTCCAATTTCCCTACCTCCTCCCCAACACTTATTATTTTTTGTTTATTTGTTTGCTTTCTGGCTGTGCTGCGTGGCTTGCAGGAACTTAGTTCTCTACCCAGGAATTGAACTGGGGCCCATGGGCAGTGAAAGCACCAAGTCCTAACCCCTTGGCCTGCCAGGGAATTCCCTATTTTCTGATTTAAAAAAAAAATCTTCTTTATAGCAGCCATCTTAGTAACTGTGAGCTGATATCTCACTGTGATTTTTCTGCATTCCCCTAGTGATTAATGATGCGTATTGGCTGTTTGTGTGTCATCTTTGGAGAAATGTCGATTCAAGACTTTGGTCCATTTTTAAAATCTGGCTATTGTTTTTGTTGTTGTTGAGTTGCGGGATTCTTTATATATTTTCTCCCATTCTGTAGGGTGCCTCTTCACTCTGTAGATTATGCCTTTTGAGACACTGAACCTTTTAAGTTTGATGTAGCCCCTTTTATCTTTTTTTTTTTGGCTTTTGTTGCTGTGCTTTTGGTGTCATAGTCAAGAATTCATTGCCAAATCTGATTCATGAAGCTTTTCCCCTGTGTTTTTTTTTCTAGGAGTTTTTACACTGTTAGGTGACTTACCCAGTTTGAATGAATTTTTGTGTATGGTATTGTGTAAAGGCCCAACTTTATTCTACTTCTTGAAAGATTTGTGTTATTTATTTTTGGCTATGCTGGATCTTCGCTGCGGTAGCTTCTCATTGTGATGGCTTCTCTTGTTGCAGAGCATGCACTCTAGGCACATGGGTTTAGTTGCCCCTTAGCTTGTGGAATCTTCGTGGAACTGTATCTCCTGGGTTGGCAGGCATTTTCTTAACCACTGGACCACCAGGGAAGTCCCCAATTTTATTCTTTTGCATGTGGATATCCACCTTTCTTAATACCATTTGTTGAAAAGACTATCCATTTCCCACTGAATGGTCTTAACAACTTTGTTGAAAATCATTTGCCCATATATGTGAGGACTTATTTTATTTCATGGATCTATATGTCTGTCTTTATGGCCGTACCACGCTGTTTTGACTACTGTAGCTTTGTAATAAATTTTGAAATCAGAAAGTATGAGTTTTCTAAATTCGTTCTTTATCAAGATTGTTTTGGCTATTCAGGGTTCCTTGAGATTTCATATGAATTTTAGGGTGGATTTTTTTTTTTCTATTTAATTTTTAAAAATTAGTTGCTGGGTTAGTTGGATTTACATTTGATTGAGACTTGACTGTAGTAGCTTAGGCAAATAATAATCTAATTCTTTGTGCAAATTAGAGAAAGATACCCTATTCTCCAAGACTTTTTTCCACTTGTTGAAAGAAATTGTTGTGATTATGCTGATTTTGTTCAAACAAGACTTTCCACTATTGTAGTCTAGAAAATAGTCACATACACATGTGAACCTGCCATGTCTACTACGTGAATGTGCCCTACAAGGCAAGTAGGCCCAGTCTAAGGAGGTATGCCAGCTCCACAGTATTGCCAAGAACTCAGCTTCCTTCTGTATTTCTGTGTTACCATCCTCAGCTCTTAGCTCCATCCTCAGAGTCACAAGATGGCTGCCAGTGCTCACATCTGTGCTTCAGCAGGAAGAAGAAGAGCTAAGTGAGGCAAAATGGGCACCTCTCCCACCAGCTGAAAGCCCCTATTCCAGATTTTGTGTATCTCCACTCAGGGAGACGACAGATTCTATTTCACTAGCTAATCCTAATGGCAGAGGAGGCCAGGAAATTTTTTTTTTTTTTTAATGTGCTTACATCGTGACTTCAAATCAGAGGTCTGTAACTAAGGAAGAAGCAAGTAATGAGAGTGTCCCAGTGGGCTCTGCACTGTTGCCACCGTGAAGAACACAGGTAACTTCCATATGAAATTCAGTTCCAACTTCTTCTAGAAGCATGATGGGTCTAGCAAGACTGGCTTTGCGTTACTATGTGGCAATCACAGGCCAGAGTTGGGTAGAGCCTCCCCTGTTTATTTACTTTCAAAGTTTTAAAATAAAAATTTAACATGTTTTTAAAAATAGGTATTAGATACAGATACATGTGGGGCTGAGTCCCTTCTCTGTTCACCTGAAACTATCACAGTATTGTTAATCAGGTATGCTGCTGCTGCTATTAAGTCGCTTCAGTTGTGTCCGTACCCCAGAGATGGCAGCCCACCAGGCTCCCCTGTCCCTGGGATTCTCCAGGCAACAACACTGGAGTGGGTTGCCATTTCCCTCTCCAATGCATGAAAGTGAAAAGTGAAAGTGAAGTCGCTCAATTGTGTCGGCCTCTTCACGACCCCATGGACTGCAGCCTACCAGGCTCCTCCGTTCGTGGGATTTGCCAGGCAAGAGTGCTGGAGTGGGGTGCCATTGCCTTCTAAAAAAAAAAAAAACCACAAGTAACAGAAGGTTCACCATCCTAACCATTTCTAAGTGTACAGTTGAGTAGTGTTAAATAAATTCACGTTGTTGTACAACAGGTCCCCTGAACATTTTCACCTTGCAAAACCGAAACTAGGCCCATCAAACGACTCCCCATTCCCATTCCCCCAGCCCCTGGCAACCACCAGTTTACTTTCTGTTTCTATGCATTTGACTCGAGCGATCGCATATCAGTGGAGTCATCCAGTATTTGTCCCTCTGTGATGGTCTTATTTGACTTAGCGTAATGTCCTCGAGGTTCATCCATGTTGTAGCCTGAGACATGACTTCCTTCCTTTTTTTTTTTTCCAATAATTGTATTTATTTATTTTTGGCTGTGCTGGGTCCTGGTTGCTGGGAGGTCTTTCCTGTAGTTGTGGTGAGTAGGGTCTGCTCCTCCTTGTGGTGTTCGGACTTCTCATTGTGGTGGCTCCTCATTGCGCTGGCTCTTCTCGTTGCACAGCACACACTCTAGGGTGTGTGGACTTCAGTAGCTGCAGCACGGGGGCTCAATAGTTGCAGCTGCAGGTTCAATAATTGGGCCTACAGGCTTTGTTGCTTGAGGCATGTGGGGTCTTCCCAGACCAGGGATCAAATCCATGTCTCACGTATTGGCAGGCGGATTCTTTACCCAAGAAGCCCTTGATTTCCTTCCTTTTAAAGGCTGAATTATATTCCATTGTATGTATACACCACATTTTGCATGGTTGCTTCCCCCTGTGGGCACTGTGAATTGACGGATCATATGTTAATTCTTGGAGAAGGCAATGGCAACCCACTCCAGTGTTCTTGCCTGGAGAATCCCAGGGACGGGGGAGCCTGGCGGGCTGCCGTCTATGGGGTCGCACAGAGTCGGACATGACTGAAGCGACTTAGCAGCAGCAGCAGTGTGCTAATCCTATTTTTAATTTTTTAAAGATCTGCCATATTGTTTTCTAGAATGGTTGCACCATTTTGCGTTCCTACCAACACTGCACAAGGGTTCCAATTTCCCTACCTCCTCCCCAACACTTATTATTTTTTGTTTATTTGTTTGCTTTCTGGCTGTGCTGCGTGGCTTGCAGGAACTTAGTTCTCTACCCAGGAATTGAACTGGGGCCCATGGGCAGTGAAAGCACCAAGTCCTAACCCCTTGGCCTGCCAGGGAATTCCCTATTTTCTGATTTAAAAAAAAAATCTTCTTTATAGCAGCCATCTTAGTAACTGTGAGCTGATATCTCACTGTGATTTTTCTGCATTCCCCTAGTGATTAATGATGCGTATTGGCTGTTTGTGTGTCATCTTTGGAGAAATGTCGATTCAAGACTTTGGTCCATTTTTAAAATCTGGCTATTGTTTTTGTTGTTGTTGAGTTGCGGGATTCTTTATATATTTTCTCCCATTCTGTAGGGTGCCTCTTCACTCTGTAGATTATGCCTTTTGAGACACTGAACCTTTTAAGTTTGATGTAGCCCCTTTTATCTTTTTTTTTTTGGCTTTTGTTGCTGTGCTTTTGGTGTCATAGTCAAGAATTCATTGCCAAATCTGATTCATGAAGCTTTTCCCCTGTGTTTTTTTTTCTAGGAGTTTTTACACTGTTAGGTGACTTACCCAGTTTGAATGAATTTTTGTGTATGGTATTGTGTAAAGGCCCAACTTTATTCTACTTCTTGAAAGATTTGTGTTATTTATTTTTGGCTATGCTGGATCTTCGCTGCGGTAGCTTCTCATTGTGATGGCTTCTCTTGTTGCAGAGCATGCACTCTAGGCACATGGGTTTAGTTGCCCCTTAGCTTGTGGAATCTTCGTGGAACTGTATCTCCTGGGTTGGCAGGCATTTTCTTAACCACTGGACCACCAGGGAAGTCCCCAATTTTATTCTTTTGCATGTGGATATCCACCTTTCTTAATACCATTTGTTGAAAAGACTATCCATTTCCCACTGAATGGTCTTAACAACTTTGTTGAAAATCATTTGCCCATATATGTGAGGACTTATTTTATTTCATGGATCTATATGTCTGTCTTTATGGCCGTACCACGCTGTTTTGACTACTGTAGCTTTGTAATAAATTTTGAAATCAGAAAGTATGAGTTTTCTAAATTCGTTCTTTATCAAGATTGTTTTGGCTATTCAGGGTTCCTTGAGATTTCATATGAATTTTAGGGTGGATTTTTTTTTTTCTATTTAATTTTTAAAAATTAGTTGCTGGGTTAGTTGGATTTACATTTGATTGAGACTTGACTGTAGTAGCTTAGGCAAATAATAATCTAATTCTTTGTGCAAATTAGAGAAAGATACCCTATTCTCCAAGACTTTTTTCCACTTGTTGAAAGAAATTGTTGTGATTATGCTGATTTTGTTCAAACAAGACTTTCCACTATTGTAGTCTAGAAAATAGTCACATACACATGTGAACCTGCCATGTCTACTACGTGAATGTGCCCTACAAGGCAAGTAGGCCCAGTCTAAGGAGGTATGCCAGCTCCACAGTATTGCCAAGAACTCAGCTTCCTTCTGTATTTCTGTGTTACCATCCTCAGCTCTTAGCTCCATCCTCAGAGTCACAAGATGGCTGCCAGTGCTCACATCTGTGCTTCAGCAGGAAGAAGAAGAGCTAAGTGAGGCAAAATGGGCACCTCTCCCACCAGCTGAAAGCCCCTATTCCAGATTTTGTGTATCTCCACTCAGGGAGACGACAGATTCTATTTCACTAGCTAATCCTAATGGCAGAGGAGGCCAGGAAATTTTTTTTTTTTTTTAATGTGCTTACATCGTGACTTCAAATCAGAGGTCTGTAACTAAGGAAGAAGCAAGTAATGAGAGTGTCCCAGTGGGCTCTGCACTGTTGCCACCGTGAAGAACACAGGTAACTTCCATATGAAATTCAGTTCCAACTTCTTCTAGAAGCATGATGGGTCTAGCAAGACTGGCTTTGCGTTACTATGTGGCAATCACAGGCCAGAGTTGGGTAGAGCCTCCCCTGTTTATTTACTTTCAAAGTTTTAAAATAAAAATTTAACATGTTTTTAAAAATAGGTATTAGATACAGATACATGTGGGGCTGAGTCCCTTCTCTGTTCACCTGAAACTATCACAGTATTGGTAATCAGGTATGCTGCTGCTGCTATTAAGTCACTTCAGTTGTGTCCGTACCCCAGAGATGGCAGCCCACCAGGCTCCCCTGTCCCTGGGATTCTCCAGGCAACAACACTGGAGTGGGTTGCCATTTCCCTCTCCAATGCATGAAAGTGAAAAGTGAAAGTGAAGTCGCTCAATTGTGTCGGCCTCTTCACGACCCCATGGACTGCAGCCTACCAGGCTCCTCCGTTCGTGGGATTTGCCAGGCAAGAGTGCTGGAGTGGGGTGCCATTGCCTTCTCTGGTTAATCAGGTATACCCTAACAAAATGAAAAGTTAAAAAAAAATAGGTATTAGATTTCTGTGCTTCAAAATCCCAAAGGTCCTAAAGTGGAAAGTCTTCCTCTTTTACCCCATACCCTGCCACTAAGTTCTTGACACAAGGCATGGTAGGTATTATGTTACCTGGAGATCTTTCACACATGTATAAGCAAATACATGTATGTGCATATCATCCACCCATCCTTTTTTAAATAAAGGGTATAATTCTATATGTGCTTTGTATGTTGCTTTTTTTCATGCAACAGTGTATTAGAGATTGTTCTGTGCATATCCCCAAATTTTGCTCCTTCTTTGTTGTTGTTGTTTTCTTTAACAGATCCATAGTTTGTCACTATATGGGTGTACTTTAGTTATTAAGTGATAGCCACTTAGATTGTTTCCAGTAATTTACTTTACACACATTGAGAGGCAATAACGATCTTATTCCTGGGAGTATCTCTGTATAACAAATCCCTAGAAGTGGAGTCACTTGATCAAAATGAACGAGCAAGTGTGATTTTGATAGATATTGCCAAATTCCCCTTTGGGGGAGGAGGGCAGTTGACACTCCCACAAGCGGTATCCACAGCGCCTATCTCCCCACATCCTTGCCAACTCAGTGCGATAGAACTCTTTCATCTTCTGCCAAACTGTCAGTTAAAAATTGGCATCTAACTGTAGTTGTAGTTTGCATTTCTCTTATTATAAGAAAAAGTTGAGCATCTCTTCATATGTTTAAGAGTCATTTGTATACTCTTTTCTGTGACTTGTCCATTGCCAAAATTTTGAGTAGTCTTTCTTATTTATTTCTCAGAACTTTTTACATATTGGGAAAAGACACTTCATCTTTGATATGAGGAGCAAACATGTTGTCCCGATTTGTCATTTCCCTTTTTAAAAAATAAAAACGTACAACAAACATATTGTGCTGTACTGGGCTTAGTCACTCAGTCGTGTCCGACTCTTTGCGACCCCATGGGCTGTAGCCCACTAGGCGCCTCTACCCGTGGGGATTCTCCAGGCAAGAATACTGGAGTTGCCATGCCCTTCTCAATGTATAAAATACTTGGTGTTAAATCAGAAGTGTGCAGCTTGATGAACCTTNCACTCAGTCGTGTCCGACTCTTTGCGACCCCATGGGCTGTAGCCCACTAGGCGCCTCTACCCGTGGGGATTCTCCAGGCAAGAATACTGGAGTTGCCATGCCCTTCTCAATGTATAAAATACTTGGTGTTAAATCAGAAGTGTGCAGCTTGATGAACCTTTACAAAATGGACCACTTGTGTCCCCAGTTGTTTAAGACATTTATCATCATTTATCCTAGGCTTTGCCATGAGAAGTTTCTTATTGTTACACAGGTGAGTTTATCCATCTCCTATTTTATGACGTCTAGGTTCTGTGTCATAGTAAGACCTTTCCTACACTGAGATAAAAACATTTTTTCTGACGATATATTTTAGTATTGTTGATGTTTTATTGTTTCCACTTAAATCTTGGATGTAATTCATGCTAGTGTAAGGTATGAAGTATGGAGCAGTCTCATAATTTTTTTCCGGGTGGCTAAATCTTGTCCCCATGCCATTTATGAAATAATCTATTTTTTCTGTCTATGGATTATACATATAATCTGAAATTGTGCCATATCTTATACTAAATTCCCTGGGCCTGTTTCTGGATTTTGGGTCCACTTGTTAACATCTTTTTTTTCCTGGGCCATTTCAGGTGGTGATTCCTGATGTGGAGATTTTTTGAGCACTTCTGTGCTATGCGGTTTACACATAAGAGCCCTGAGCCCTGAGAATTACTGTGACCTCAGTGACCTTGAGTGCGTGACTTCATCTGTTGGCCTCAGTTTCTTTCCTTTTTTCTGACCACGCTGCACAGCTTACAGAATCTTAGTTCCTCAACCACGGATTGAACTCAAGCCCACAGCAGTGGGAGTTCTGAGCCCTAACCACTGGACCACCAGGAACTCCCTCTGCCTCAGTTTCTTCCCAGGCCCTGATGCTGGGAAAGACTGAAGGCAGGAGGAGAAGGGGACGAATCTGCATCCCCTGCTTTGGAAGTGTGAGGTCTTAACCACTGGACCTCCAGGAAAGTCTCTATTTATATTATTTAAGGCCATTTTTAACCCTTGGTTCAGCTCTCTGATGTAGCAAGTATTGCTGATCCTATTGGGGATGAGAAAACTGAGACTTGGAGTCATGAAATGACTTTCCCAGGACCTTGCTGAGTGGTGGCACTGCTTCCGAAAGGGGGCTTGTCTGCTCCTGAGCTCCCCACACAGATTTCTCCAAGTTCCCATGGGAGCAAGGGGCCCCTCTTCCTCCCTCTCCCCCAGCCCCAAGGCGGAGGCTGATCCTCTGAGAGGAAATGTCACTCGAGGTCCCAGCTGCAGGGGGTGGGATGAGGCTTCACCAGGCAGCTGCAGCACCAGCTCCTGTGTGAACAGACCTCGTGGGCTGAGGGGCTAGGAGCCTCAGCTGCTCAGCCCCTCCCCGCAGGGCTCGATCACCTCTGCGGGGAGCCCAGCTCTCTGAGGAGGCGAGAGCTCGCTCTGGGCAACCCTGAAGTCCTTGAAAGAGACCTCGGCTCACCACTCACCAGCTGTGTGACCTGGGGTGAGGCCCTGACTTCTCTGAGCCTCAGTGTCCTCATCTGTCAAATGGGCAGGTTGTGGGGAGACTCAGAGGGGAGGATGTGTGCAGAGCAGGATGGTGTGCAGGGGTTGCAGGGGTTGATTTGTGGCGGCCTGCTCATGTGAGGCATCAAACAATGTGTTGATTTCTACCACCCACCCCCCAAAGGCAGCTGGGAATGGAGACTGAGCCCAAACTGCCAGTTCAAATGACTGTGCCAGGTGTGGCCCAGAAGGGATCGGGGAGGGGAGGCCAAGTGGGAGGAAAGGTTTTTCCCTTGCCGGCAAGTGAGGAAATGTATTCGATCCAGAAAGGGGATGGACAGGGAGAGTTTGAGGTGATGGGGAGCCTTGGAGGGGCTCTTCCCTCCCTCTCCTGGGGAACCCATCCAAGGGCGAGGATGGGATGGGGAGAGGGCAGCCCCCCAAGGAGTTTGAGGTCTTTGAGGAAGAAGAAAACCAGCAACCTTCTCAAATGGATTTTCTGGGCTGGGAGTTGTGTTGCCAGGGGTGGCAGATAAAAGTATAATATTTGGGCCATACTGACACAAAAACATTATGGATTTTCTGAACTGTGAATTGTTTAACATGTCTACCATGGGCTTGAAAGGAACAGGAGGGAATTTCTGGGGGGAGGGTGTATCCCACGGCCTATGCCTAGAGAAAAGGCCTTCCAGAACTTTCTGCGGGCTCCCAGGGGGACACAGAGGAAGCTGGGATGAACAGCTTGCGTGCTTGCCAGCAGGGAGGCTCTTGCTTCTTGGAGGTGATGTGACCGTGTAGCTGAGGGCTGGTACCAACCAGGCATCGAGCAGAGGGTTGAGAAGCCTCAGCAACAGTGAACCCAAAGAAGAAAGCCTTGAAGCTGTAGGGGAAACCACAGCGTTCCTGCTCATCCTCTCCCCAGGGCAGGTGGGAGGGGGTGGGGCAGAAGCACCACCCAGGCCCCAGCTCAGCCCTACCAGTCCTAGAGGCAGACGATGGGGGACGAATCCCGTGACCACTGTCATAAAATGGCTGAGACTCAGTCTTCACCATGATTGAAAGTCACCAGTCTACACTGGATTTCCCTGATCCCGTCTCTATTCTGGTGTCAGAGGTGATGCAGAGGGTGGGGCGTGGGAGGGTGGGAAGGGTCCAAGTCAAGAAAATTAGGTCCAGAAAACAAAGTTATACTTTCTTCGTTTGTTCCGGGATTCTGTGATTTTCGCTCCTGCAGGGAGCTCCTGGTGTGGAGCAGGACACCCAGCCCCGGATCTGGGGTGGAGGGTCAGCTGGGAGCAGGGCCTTGAGGGTGATGGATCAACCAGGGGGTAGTGTGAAGGAGTAAGGGGCCCGGGAAGTAAGGGCCCTGTGCCCTAGATCTTGAGGTGGCGGGGGCAGGGAGGGAGACCTGTCCAAATGTGGACCCTTGAAGGGGATGTAGCGGCTTATTTTTATTCCAACAGCCCTCACGCAGTATTGCTGTGGCCAGCCCTGCCTTATAAATAGCCATTTGTTAATCCTGGTTGGAGCCCTTGGTGGTAGGATGACTGTTATCCCTACATGGCCAGTGGAGACACTGAGTAACTGAAAGGTTAACTTAAGTGACTTGCCTGAGGCCCAGAAAGAGATAATCCCCCTCTCGTTGCAACATCAGCCCAGCCTGCCTGTTCAGGCAGCTCTGGGCCCCAGCCTCTAACTGCCATTCACCACCAGGGAGCTGGACCTCAGTCATTCATCCAATAAATCAGATAAGTGTTGAGATGGCCTCCAGCGAGGGCCTTGTGCTGGGCTCTGGAATTTCTGCTCTTGCGGTGCACTCGGCCCAGTGGGAGAGACAGACACAAACGCAGTGTCCACAAATCAGTGCCATAAAAATGAGCCCGCTGTAATGAACATTCCCCGTGAGCCAGGCCCTGTCGTTAAGCCGGTTACCCAGCTTATCTTTTCATCTTTGAACAACCCCTTGAGATGTTGTTGGCCCCATTTTGTAGATGAGTAAACTGAGACTTAGAGAGATTCAGTAATTTGCCTAAGGTCACAGCAATAACGTGACAAATTTGGGACTCACTAGGGGAAGTTTGGAGTTCTATAAGGGCATATCCCAGAGGGCTTCCCAGAGGAGGTGTCCTGCTCTTGAGATGTACCAGAGAGGGAACTGGTCCAGTGGAGAGAAGGAGGCAGGTGATTCAAATAAAGGAAACTCTCTGCAAAGGCCTGGAGGCTGAGCAGCTTGGCATTGAGGGGAAGCTGCAGGCCATTCTCAGGGGCTCTGGCTGGTCTGAGCTGAAAGAACCGGATGAGGCCCCAGGGCAAAGACCCAGCCTTGCTGGGCCCTTGGGGAGTGTTGGTGCTGATGCTGATCATGGAAGGGAGGGCCAGAAAAAGTCAGCAGGCCAAAGAGGCAGGATCGTATAGTGAGTCTGTGCCTGGACTCAGGCCATGGGCCACCTGAGTTGGATTCTCTCCTGTGTCCTTGTCTGGCTCTGTGACCTTGGGCAAGTTGCGTCCCCTCTCTGGGCCTCAGTTGCCTCATCTATCAAACAGGGACCATAGTACCTCATGGGCTTTTATGAGGACTAAATGTCTTCATGGATGCAAAGGGCTTGGAACAGAGCCTGGCTGAAGTCAGCACTCCAGAGGTGTCAGCTGTTATGAACACCGAGGCTGCATTTGCCTGGCGGGTTCACTGCTTTCACTTAGGGGGAAGGAAGTGAGGAGTGGTTAGAGAGTCTGGTGCACCCCGACCCTCACCAGCCACCCTGCCCACCTCTCAGGTCCCGGCCTCACCAGCCCCACCACCGAGCCCCCACCACACTTGGCACCAGAACCCACTGGGGGTGGCCCTGGTGGCCCTGGCTGGGGAAGCAGAGGCTCCCAGCTCTCGGGGGAGGGGTGGGAACCAGAGATCTGGTGACTAAGACAGAACCCGAAATGCACTTCTCTGTGGGGGGGTGGGGGGAGGGCTGGCTTCTTTCACTCTGGCTTGGGGCAAGTGACTCATGCGGGGGCAGGTACGGGAGGTGCCAGGGCTCAAGGGGTGATGATGCATGTGCCTCCCAAGAAGCTGGGGGTCCAGTGGGCTATGGAGGGCCGGGGTTTCTCCCAGATTCTGGGGTTTGGAGGCTGGATAGATCCTGTGACTGAGAGGCCTGGAGCTGGAAAGACCTAGGTTTGGATTTGGGCTGTTGCTTTGTGGCCGGGTGAACTTGGGCAAGGGATTTCCCCTCTCTGTGCCTCAGTTTCCTCACCTGTACCATCATGCTAATTAAATCCACTTCCTAGCGTTAAGCCTTTTCTGCTGTGCTTTCATTGGGGACTTCCCACCTCAGAGCCCTGCAAAGGCTCCTCGGTCCCCACACAGCAAAGTGCAGGCGGCCCCCAAGTGCGGCCTTCCATCAGGGGGGAGCTTGGGACAAGGGGGAAAAGGAGGAGGCACATTTTGGAACGTCTGCAGACACTCATAGCCTTGTCTTGGTTAAACCTCACACACATCTATTTACAACTCAGAAACCCACCGCCAAATGTGTGTGTGCACGCTGAACCTTGGGAACACCGATGAGTAATTTATAAATGTACCTTAACTTGGCTCTTGGGTCTTCGTTCTGTCTCCAAACTTAACATTTATGTTACATTCCCTTTTTTGAATGTGTAAAATTGTTTGTAAAGGCACTAGGCCCTGATGATTTCAAAGATGAGTCATCAGACAGTTTAAATTGATGAAATTAAAGGTAATTTCAGTGTTACTTAAACTATTCTAGGTCATAGAAAAAGATGGACACTCTCCCTTTTATGAAGGGAACATGACATTAATATGAAAATCTGATAAACATAGCAAACCAGTAAATAGATTACAATAATAAAAACAGAAAGACAAAACCCAAGTCAATAAATTGTAGACCAATCTCTCCACAATTTGGAGGCAAATCTTATAAATAAAAAGCTATCATGCAAAATAAAATTGTATACCAAAAGAATAACATAATTTGAGCAGATAGAACTTTATTTCAGGAATGTATGACAGGTTTAATATCAATAACTCAGTTGGTAAAGAATCTGCCTTCAATGCAGGAGACCCCGGTTTGATTCTGGGTCAGGAAGATCCGATGGAGAAGGGAAAGGCTACCTACTCCAGTATTCTGGCGTGGAGAATTTGGATACAACTGAGCAACTTTCACTCAAGCCAATTGATCAATGTAATTCTTTACATTACATTAAAGGAAAGTGACAATGTGATCATATCAATTGATGCAGAAAAGTCAGTTGAAGAAATTCAATAGTTTCTTCAAAAAATTACTAAAAAAAGAAGAAATTAAAAGAAATAAAACTACTTAAAGATGATAAGTTTTCTTTACCAAACATTGACAGTAAACATCATTCTAAATACTAAAGCCATTCCCTTGAAATCAAAATAAAATAGTATTTTGGAGTCTATCATATACACCAGGATTTTATTATTATTTTTTTTTTTTTGCCTGCTGGGAAATATTTATTTGCCACTAAATCACCCAAGCATGCTACAATTATAAGAAAGGTACAGGTCGTTTTTCCTTTCCATAACTCAATGTCCATAGCGTCTCCTCAATCATAAATATTACAAAAGAAAGTTAAAAAAAATTACATTTTACAGATCTTCAGTTCAGTTCAGTCGCTCAGTCGTGTCCGACTCTTTGTGACCCCATGAATTGCAGCATGCCAGGCCTCCCTGTCGGAGTTCACTCAGATTCACATCCATTGAGTCAGTGATGCCATCCAGCCGTCTCATCCTCTGTTGTCCCCTTATCCTCCTGCCCCCAATCCCTCCCAGCATCAA
>SJYX01005817.1:574853-592595 GCA_006410675.1 Oreotragus oreotragus | reverse complement strand
GGATGTTGGCAATTTGATCTCTGGTTCCTCTGCCTTTTCTAAAACCAGCTTGAGCATCAGGAAGTTCACAGTTCACGCATTGCTGAAGCCTGGCTTGGAGAATTTTGAGCATTACTTTACTAGCATGTGAGATGAGTGCAATTGTGCGGTAGTTTGAGCATTCTTTGGCATTGCCTTTCTTTGGGATTGGAATGAAAACTGACCTTTTCCAGTCCTGTGGCCACTGCTGAGTTTTCCAAATTTGCTGGCATATTGAGTGCAGCACTTTCACAGCATACAGATCTTAGACTTGTCTTTAGTATTTAGCTCAAATCTTACCATCTCCAAAAAACAGTTCTGTCAAACTCATTAGCTAAAAGTTCTATCCAAGCAGTGAGAAGATGGCCTTTCTTAGCCAGTGGCAATTCTTTTCCGATTTGTCCTAGCTAGTTAATGCTGAACAGCAGAATGAGGATTAGATTGCAGGGGTTGGGGTGAAGGGGTAGCAAGAGTTAATTTCCCCCAGTACAAGATGGCATCTGAAGCTTGAATGGGAGAGTTGAACTGGAGAGAATTGAGGGAAGGGTCCAGGCCCTGTATTCAGTCAGAGTCACTGCTGGAAGAGAAGGAGGAAGAGGAATGCTTGTCATGCTTATGGTGTTTCTGCTTCTTTTTATGAGCTTTCTTCATTTTCTTGTGCACTTTCTGGTCAATCACCATTCCTGGTCCTACTATACCAGGAACCAATGGATTCACAGGACGCATGCCAGGGCCAGGTGGTGGGTATGGAGGAGGGTAGGGACCTGAGGGCTGGCATCCTGGATATCCTGGCTGTGGTACAGGATGACAGGGCCCACCAGGGGCAAAGGCTGGATTCCGGGGTGCTCCTGGGGGAGTGGGAAAGGGGCCTGGAGGAAAGGGAGAGTTGGCGGGTGGTGGATGGGCAGGATTGCAACCTCCAGGATGCCCAGCGTTGGGGGGTGTGGATATGGTCCTGGCTGCCTGGCACTGGGATTCCACAAGTTCAAATGTTTCCTTCAGCCCAGTAATGGAGAAAGAGGGAGACTGGGGTATCTAGCTGACCGGTCACCCTTATACCCCACACCAGGATTTTAAAATGTGAAATGCTCACTCTGGATGAGGTAATTTGATATTGTAAAAAATGGGAAAAGGAAAATATTTCATTCATAGTTATATTATCAGAGGATGTAGGATCTCTATGAAGGAAAAAAATGTCTTAAAGGAAAAATAAAGAGGTGACATCAGAAAATAGGATCTATCTAGCTGACCGGTCACCCTTATACCCCACACCAGGATTTTAAAACATGAAATGCTCACTCTGGATGAGGTAATTTGATATTGTAAAAAATGGGAAAAGGAAAATATTTCATTCACAGTTATATTATCAGAGGATGTAGGATCTCTATGAAGGAAAAAAATGTCTTAAAGGGAAAATAAAGAGGTGACATCAGAAAATAGGATGATTTTTTTTTAAGAAAATAGGGTTATTTAACACATCAGAAAATATGAATGCTCCCACATGCAGCTCCCATGAAAATATAAATGGGGTCTTTTCAAAATTAGATAACATGATATAATGAACTTTAATATAGAAGTTCACATGGAACATGTCAAAATCTGCAACCAGAACAACTAAATAAACAACCCAGAAATGGATCCCATTATCTATAATAATCATTACAAAAGTGGAACTTCCCATCAGTCAGAGAGGGAAGTTTATTTATTTTTTAACTTTTTTTTTTGGCCCACACTGGTGGTCTGTGGAGCCTAATTCCCTGACCAGGGATTGGGAATCAAACCTGTGCTCCCTGCAGTAGCATCTCGGAGCCCTAACCCCTGGACACCAAGGAAGTACCAGAAGAGAGCAGTTTATATAGTAATATGTTCCAGCACAACTGGCTGTTTGGAAAAAAATAAAGAAATGAAATTGAATCAATATCCCCTCATATCACAGGCAAAAGTAAATTAAAGATGAATTAAAATCTTAATAATAGTCTTAGAAGAGGGACTTCCTTGGTGGTCCAATGGTTGAGAATCCTCCTGCCGATGCAGAGGACATGAGTTTGATCCTTAGTCCTGGAAGATTCCATATGCTGTGGGGCAGGAGCCACAACTGCTGGGGCCTGCGTGCCCCAGAGCCAGTGCTCTGAAACAAGAGAAGCCTCTGCAACGAGACACCCACCCGAGGACGGCAACTAGAGAGTAGCCTCTGCTTGCCATAGCTAGAGAAAGCCTGCAGGCAGCATCGCAGACCCAGTGTAGCCAGAAAAAAGTCTTAGAGGAAAATTCAGGAAATTAGATTTACAATCTAGGGCTTGGGGGAAATACTTTCAAACCGAGTCAGAAAGCCCAGAGGCCGCCAAAAATCTTTAGCTGATTCTATGTTAAAATTAGAGGGAAAGGTATGGGAAGATACCATCAGCAGAGTCATAGACTAAGTAGGGGCTTCTCTGATGGCTCCAGGGTAAAGAATCTGCCTGCCAGCGCAGGAGACAGGGGTTTGTCTCTGACGCAGGAAGACTCCGCGTGCCTCAGAGCATCTAAGCCTGTGCACCCTAACTAGCGAACCCCAAGTGCCCCGGAGCCTGTGCTCTGCAACAAGTGAAGCCACTGCAATAAGCCTGCACACTGCAACTAGAGAGTAGCCCCCCACTCATCACAACTAGGGGAAAGCCTGAGCGGCAATGAAGACCCGGCACAGCCAAAAATAAATCAATAAAATTGTTTTTTTTTTTTTAAAGAGATGATTTATATTTGCAAAGATGGTCCAGGCTTGTTCTGCACAGACAGTCCTTATAGGTAGACAGCAAATCCAAATGGCAAATCCATAAACTAAAAATGTTCAATCTCATAGGCAACAGGGAAAGGCAAATTAAAGCTCCAATGAGCTGGCAATTTATACCCAGCAGGTAGGCAAAAATGAAAGAACTGGAGGGGTCTGGGGTTCATATATTGCTGATGGAAATGCAAACTGTTAACAGCTCTTTTAGAAAGCAATTTAGCAACATCCCATAACAATTCTTGCAAGATTTTATGCACACTTTATTGAGCAACTGCAAAAGAACGTGCTCCACCAAAACAAGAGAGGAAATCAAGGGGGATAAACATAATTTCATATAGAAATAGGAGCTCCAACATAGAAAAGAGGGAAGGGACTCCTCTGGGAAATATTGAGAGACAGACCCCAGGATGACATGGCAACAGGTTCAGAGACTGGTCAGTCCACCTTGGAGCAGGGCGAGGGGCTCCAGCAGAGATTTTCTTCAAGAAGATTAGATTTGTAAACCAGTTAACCCAACCGAACATTTTGAGAAACAATTTAAACAACTGGTGGAGAGTCTGAGGTTGAATTAACATGTGCATGGCTTTCTCTAAGCAAATGGGGAAAAAAGAAAGAAAATTACTAACACTAGGAAAACCAAAAGTGCAGAAAGGGAAGGTAATTATAATTTACTTCTTGGCTCAACACTGAGTAGTGTTTACATGTCTTAGCAACATTGGCTGAGATTCTTGGATGGACGGAATACTCTCTTGCATCAAGTTTAGGAAGTTTTCAGCCACATGTTTCCTCCCTGCTCCAATATGTTTCTCTGTTTTCCCATAGTTTATTTACTGATCGTTGACTCCGCTGCTGCTCACGGGTCTTCTCTAGTTGCGGTGCTCCGGTTTCTCATTGCAGCGGCTTCTCCTGTTGGTGCGGAGCGCCGGCTCGAGAGTGCGCGCGGTTCCAGCAGCTGTGAGGCAGGGGCTTGCTTGTTCCAGGCACGTGGGATCTTCCCGCACCAGGGACTGAACCTGTGTCTCCTGCCTTGGCAGGCAGATTCGCTACCACTGAAACCACCAGGGAAGTCCGGTTATTATTTTTTGGCTGTGTTGCATGGCTTGTTAGTCCACTAACCACAAATTGAACGGGCACTCTCAGAGGTGGAGGCACCAGTCTTAACCACTGGACCCCTAGGGAAGTCCCTGTGTTATTAATAATAAGTTATATGTAAGTGATTATGAGATTTTGTTTTCACGCAGCTTTGGGGAACCCAAACCCTAAACCCAATTTAGTTTTATTCAGAATGATGAACACATGCGGTGTCTTCTGGTTTATAATTTGATAATTATGCTTTCCTGGTGCAAACTGGCAGCTCTCTGGGGCTTGGCCATGAACCATTTTCTAGGTCATCCATTTTGCCAAGCCTCAAAAGGAAAACATCTTTTTTTTAAACTATAAATTAAAAAAAAAAAAATCAGATCATGTCACACCCTGCTTGAAACCTTCCAGGGCTTCCTCACGCACTCAGGATAGAATCCAAGGTCCTTAAATGACCCAGAAGGGCTGACAATAGCAGCCTCTACTCAATTAGGCTGCAGCCATACCTTCTCCCCAGCTGTTTATTTTTCAAATATTCAAACACGGAGGAACTGAAGGAATGGTATAACAATCACTCATCATCTGATTCAATAATTACCAATAATTGCTTTATTGCTTGGGCCATGTGTGTGTATTTTGCAAAAACATTTTAGTTAGTTGCAGGCAACATGACGTGCGTGCATGCTAAGTCAATTCAGTCATGTCGGTCTCTTTGCAACCCTATGGATTGTAGCTTGCCAGTCTTCTCCATCCATGGGATTCTTCAGGCAAAAATACTGGAGTGGGTTGCCATGCCCTTTTCCAGGGGATCTTTCCAACCCAGAGATCGAACCCAAGTCTCTTACATCTCCTTCACTGGCAGGCAGGTTCTTCACCACTAATGTTGCCTGGGAAGCCCAGAGCTCATGACACTTTCCTTAAAGACCTCAGCATGAATCTGCTAAAAATAGGGACATCTTCCTTCACAGTCCCATGCCCTCATCATATCCAAGAAAATTAACAGTAATCCTCAAATATCTTCTAATACTGAAAGAGGAAACAGAACAGGCTCTATCTTGAAGGCAGGACTCCATCTTGGACCAGACTGTGAACTTTGAGCTATATGCCCAGTATNAAAAATCAGATCATGTCACACCCTGCTTGAAACCTTCCAGGGCTTCCTCACGCACTCAGGATAGAATCCAAGGTCCTTAAATGACCCAGAAGGGCTGACAATAGCAGCCTCTACTCAATTAGGCTGCAGCCATACCTTCTCCCCAGCTGTTTATTTTTCAAATATTCAAACACGGAGGAACTGAAGGAATGGTATAACAATCACTCATCATCTGATTCAATAATTACCAATAATTGCTTTATTGCTTGGGCCATGTGTGTGTATTTTGCAAAAACATTTTAGTTAGTTGCAGGCAACATGACGTGCGTGCATGCTAAGTCAATTCAGTCATGTCGGTCTCTTTGCAACCCTATGGATTGTAGCTTGCCAGTCTTCTCCATCCATGGGATTCTTCAGGCAAAAATACTGAAGTGGGTTGCCATGCCCTTTTCCAGGGGATCTTTCCAACCCAGAGATCGAACCCAAGTCTCTTACATCTCCTTCATTGGCAGGCAGGTTCTTCACCACTAATGTTGCCTGGGAAGCCCAGAGCTCATGACAGTTTATCCTTAAAGACCTCAGCATGAATCTGCTAAAAATAGGGACATCTTCCTTCACAGTCCCATGCCCTCATCATATCCAAGAAAATTAACAGTAATCCTCAAATATCTTCTAATACTGAAAGAGGAAACAGAACAGGCTCTATCTTGAAGGCAGGACTCCATCTTGGACCAGACTGTGAACTTTGAGCTATATGCCCAGTATCTATGGAAACGACATACCGAAAACCAGGCCCCCAGAAGGAAGAGCCCCAGGGCTCTCCATAACCTAAAAGAATACCCTAATTATCTGTGTAACCAAATAGAATCATACTTTCTATTATGCTTACTGGGGTATGACCACAGGCCTATTGATAATTGTCCACTGTTAACTACCTAGGCTTAAGGCATATGATCGTGTGTTAACTTTGTATCTTTCTTTTTCCTTTGTTCAGACTAGTTTCAGGGAACCTTATACACTTAGGGTATATAAGGTTTTCACAAAAACTGGTGAGGGTCCTTGGCTAAGAGGAGACTCTCTCTTGGATCCGCCTGTGTGAAAAACTGCACTCCACTATCTGCATTGTCCTTCTGAGTGAATTTGTTTCCCGGAACCCATGGCTACAGCAATACTGAGTCCACATTCAAATGAACCCAGTTATTTTCCAAATGAGTTTATAGATGTTTATTTCTTAAATCAGGACCCAGTAAGATTAATATGTTGCATTTTTTCCAGTCTCTGGTAGTCTAGAACAGCTACACGTGGTGAGGTTTGGGACCACAGATTAGAGCACCTGGAACCTGTTAGAGATGCAGCTTCTTTGGCCCTGTTCCTGACCTCCTGTCTCCAAACTCTGGGGGTGGAGCCTGGGAATCTGTGTTTCAACCAGCCACGTGATTCTTATTCGTGCACAAGTTTGCGAATCACTGATAGACCAGCCCAACTTTTCTTCCCCCTGCTTCCTTGTCCTTCACTATCTCCCGGAGATTGCTCAGACTCGTGTCCATCAAGTCAGTGATGCCATCCAACCATCTTGTCCTCTGTTGCCCCCTTCTCCTCCTGCCTTCCATCTTTCCCAGCATCAGGGTCTTTTCCATTGAGTCGGCTCTTCACATCAGGTGGCCAAAGTATTAGAGTCTAGGAATTTAGAACCAGAAAATTGGTAAGCGCCCAGCCAGTTATCTTTATGATCATTTCTGGCCGTTTCTCTCTGCTTTACTCTATCAGTTTCCTCCCTCTTGCTCTCTCTCTTCAGTCCTGTAGCAGAGAAATGTGGCTCCTTTCCTCTTGGGCATCTATTTCCCAGCCTTCTTTATGGTTAGTTGTTTAGTCATTCAGTCATGTCAGACTCTTTGAGACCCTATGGACTACAGCCGATCAGGCTCCTCTATCCATGGAATTTTCCAGGCAAGAATACTGGAGTAAGTTGCCATTTCCTTCTCCAGGGGACCTTTAGGTGTGGTCATATGACTAGTTCCAGCCAATGGGATATGAGTGGAAGGTGAGTTCCATTTCTGGGACAAAGAGAGAGAATTTATCCTCTCTCTATATTGTTTGCCATCTCGCAACTGAGGCCCCAGGGGCAGCAGAACCTCAGACAGAGGTCCTTAAATCACCATGCAGAAGACCAGCCTCAGACTGTTTGGTGAGGCAGATATAGTTTGCCACGTCAGTTATGATGTTAAGCCACAGAGATTTAGAGTTTCATGTGTTACAGCATCAGTTTAACCAACACATTGACTGTTCCTGCGTCTCTAGGCTCAGATTAAACACAGCTGCCCTGTGACTTCTACGCACTCATATTTTATTGATATATTGAAGCAGGTATTGATCGACTTCTCAGTTTCAGTTCTACACCTCTGGGAGAAAGACTCAAACTGGCCCAGCTTGGAACAGCTTGAGACTACCCATAAAGTTACCAGCTATGGCACAAACATGGCAGCGGACCCCTCCATTGCCAGTGGAGGGACAGGGCCATTCTTAAAGAAGATAACTATTCCAATACTTTCTAGTCCTTAAAAACGTATGTGTATGCAGATAAGGAGTAAAGAAAAATAGGGGGTGGAACTCCCTGGTGGTCCGGCAGTTAGGACTCTGTGCTTTCACTGGGTTTGATCCGTGATAGGGGAATTAGGATCCTGCAAGCCATGTGGCACCGCCGAAAGAAAATAAAAGTTAAAGATGGCGTTCTGACGTTAGTTTGCACGCTTCCATGCATTGTGCTGTGCTTAGTCGCTGAGTTGTGTCCAACTCTTTGCGACCACACGGACTGTGAAGTAGTGCTTAAAAAAAGAAAAACAGGGAAGAATACTAAGGCGGTTACCCCCAGATCCGTGAAGAAGAAACAAACATGGTTTCGTTGCAATGGGAGAAGGTAAGAGACACCGAGCGCCCAGGAGCAAATCCCCTTTCAAGCCTCAGGATCACACCTGGGCTCACACTGGGCTAATACCCCATTGACTGCAAGTCATACGCTTTGACCCCAGATTCAAGAGGATGGGCAGGTCATCCTGCTCGTGGTTGGAGGGCACTGCAAAATAATCTGGCAAAGGACGTGGGTGGAGAGAAGGGTGAAGAATTGGAGGCAAAGGATACATCCCCCACACCCCATCTGAATTTTCCCTGGGAGAATACACCTTCTCTGTCAGTTCCTTGACTGAGGTTCCACCTCCTGCTCAGGGGTGGAGTAGCTGACGAGGCGTCAGCCAATCAGACAACTTCATTGCCCTGGCTACTGGTGATTGGCTCATCCATGATACAGGATCCATTCAGGACCAACCAAACACGATGCAAACACCAGCCAGGACAAGACTGAGAGGAAGGGGACTCGCACTCTTTCCAGCTGGGAATCACTCTGAGATGACGCCGGCTAGGGGCACTGGCAGCCATCCTACACCACTGGCAGAGAGGAAGTCCCGGAATAAGTTGACACAGAGGCGGCCGAGCTGGTGGAGAGGGAAATCCATCGCGCTGTTGAAATGGAAGCCTCTGCATAAGCTGCCCCTGATTTGTGTTTCGCTTTTACAAATCAGTTTCAAATCAGCCAGTCTGTGCTGGTTCCTCCTGCTGCTGCTGCCGCTTAGTCGCTTCAGTCGTGTCCAACTCTGTGGGACCCCATGGACTGCAGGTCGCGCCAGGCTCCCCTGTCCATGGCATTCTCCAGGCAAGAATACTGGAGTGGGTTGCCATTCCCTTCTCCAGGGTATCTTCCCAACCCAGGGATCGAACCTGGGTCTCCTGCATTGCAGGCAGATTCTTTGCCACTAAGCCACCAGGGAAGCCACGTTTATCTGTTATTCGGGCTCAAATAGATCCTGATGAACACTCAGGTAATCTCAGCCTGAGAAGTGAGAATCTAGACCCAGAAGGGCTCAGTGGCTTCTAGAAATCAGTGTTACCTATGTTGATCCGTGGCTGCTGTGGGACAGGACCCCATAGATATTGGTGGTTTCAAGGGTCTTACAGATTAGGTTTCTCTGCCTACCAGTTAGAGCTCTCTCTCTTTTTAAACTTATTTGGCTGCATTAGATCTTAGTTGCAGTGCACCAACTTAGTTGCCCTGTGGCATGTGGAATCTTCCTGGATCAAAGATAGAACCTGTGCCCCTTGCATTGCAAGGTGGTTCTTTACCACTGGGCCCGCAGGGAAGTCCAGTTAGAGCTCTTTGTTTGCAAGGGACAGACAATGAACTCAAAGAGATTTGTGAGGCTATGTTGGCTCATGTAACTGCAAAACCCATTTTGATCTAATTTCAGTCATGGAAGCATGCTAAGTTGCTTCAGTTGTATCGGACTCTTTGCAACCCTATGGATCGCAGCACGGCAGGCTCCTCCGACCGACTCTTTGTGAGCCTATGGACCATAACCCGCCAGGCTTCTCTGTCTATGAAATTCTCCAGGCAAGAATACTGGAGTGGGTTGCCATTTCCTCCTCCAGGGCATCTTCCAAACCCAGGTATTGAACCTGTGTCTCTTATGTCTCCTGCATTGGCAGACAGGTTCTTTACCACTAGCACCACCTGGGAAGCCCATGGATCGGTCATGGATCCTTGTATTCAAATACTCATCAGAGTCCATCACTCCTTGTCTCAACTCCTCTTCACTCACCATGTCGGTTTCATGCTTAATCAGAATCTCCCCAAGTGGTGGCAATGATGGCCACCAGGCTTACATCTCACAGGTTACAGCTCTAATGAAAAGAGCATACTTTTCCCCCTAATAGGTGTGGAGAAGAGCCAGGTGCCTAAACGTAGTTATACAACCTGGGCTGTATAACCCAGTTCTGTAAACCTGAGCCAATCGCTGTAGCTCATGAGTAAGAAGATGCTGCTTGACCAGACCTGGGTCATGTGATCACCCCATGGAGCCAAGGGATGGAGTTAGCCCCACCAGAACCACGTGGATCAGGAACATGCAAGGGAAACTTGGGTTGCTGTTACCCAGAGAGGGGCAAATGAGTGCTGAACAGGAAATAGCAGATGTCCACTAAATCTTCTGTTATTCTTAGCATCCCTTGGTCCTTATCACAGCTGTAATTAATTACAACCCTAGTGGGTTGCCATTTCCTCCTCCAGGGCATCTTCCAAACCCAGGTATTGAACCTGTGTCTCTTATGTCTCCTGCATTGGCAGACAGGTTCTTTACCACTAGCACCACCTGGGAAGCCCATGGATCGGTCATGGATCCTTGTATTCAAATACTCATCAGAGTCCATCACTCCTTGTCTCAACTCCTCTTCACTCACCATGTCGGTTTCATGCTTAATCAGAATCTCCCCAAGTGGTGGCAATGATGGCCACCAGGCTTACATCTCACAGGTTACAGCTCTAATGAAAAGAGCATACTTTTCCCCCTAATAGGTGTGGAGAAGAGCCAGGTGCCTAAACGTAGTTATACAACCTGGGCTGTATAACCCAGTTCTGTAAACCTGAGCCAATCGCTGTAGCTCATGAGTAAGAAGATGCTGCTTGACCAGACCTGGGTCATGTGATCACCCCATGGAGCCAAGGGATGGAGTTAGCCCCACCAGAACCACGTGGATCAGGAACATGCAAGGGAAACTTGGGTTGCTGTTACCCAGAGAGGGGCAAATGAGTGCTGAACAGGAAATAGCAGATGTCCACTAAATCTTCTGTTATTCTTAGCATCCCTTGGTCCTTATCACAGCTGTAATTAATTACAACCCCCAGTCCTCTACTTTCTGCAGTCGCCCCCATTTTCCTTAAACATCAGAATAAAATGTCATGAGCCCCTCCGCACATGCTAAGGATAACCAGGCCCCTCCATGATCTTTCTGAGGATTCCCAAGTTGGGGCTCACTGTTTCTTTTTTTTGGTTGAACCACCTGGCATGTGGGATTTTAGTTGCCTGACTAAGGATTGAACCCCACATACCACCAGGGAAGTCCCAGGGCTCACTGTCTCTTGAGTTAGGCCATCCTAGTTTATTACTTTTTTTTCTTAACTTTATAGAGGTTTAAGTGACAAAATAAAATTCTTATAGTTAGGGTGTAGAATGGGGCTTCCTAGGTGACGCTAGTGATAAAGAATCTGCTTGCCAATGCAGGAGATGCAGGAGACATGGGTTCGACCCCTGAGTTTGGAGGAAATGGCAAACCCACTCCAGTATTCTGGCCTGGGAAATCCCATGGACAGAGGAGCCTGGAGGGCTGCAGTCCATGGGGTCGCAAAGAGTCGGACACCACTGAGCATGCACACACACCATGTACGCTGTACAACTTGATGTTTTGAAATACGTGTATATTATGAAATGATTACCACCATCATTAGCTAATTAGTATATCCTTCAACTCCCATAGTTCAAATTTTATGTGGTGAGAACACAAGGTATACCTTTGTGGCAAATGTCATGTATCCAATACAGTATGTTAATTATACAGCCTACTCTGTGGCTGTCCCCGTATGCTCTCGGCCTCTGAAGCCACCATCCTCTTTCTGACCTTTTGGTTCCACATGGAAACCCCTGAATTCCTCCACTGCCCCAAAGCTCTGTTAACCCAAGGCTGGGTGATGAATATTCTCCTCCTCTCAGCTTCTAGGAAATACCTCAGATTTACTTTTCCTCCACCCACATTTCCACCCCAATCCAGGCACTAGATGGCTGGGTGGGGCTTGACATTTTTGAGACAGAGATGCTGTGTGGGGACTGTCTTCCTGAGTGATGTAAGTTGAGTAGGCACCACCGTCTGGCATGAAGGGTATACTGGGTTGCCCCCGCCAGTGCTCCTTGTCTTGGCAGCCTTAGCTGTCACTGGCGAGGACAGGGGAAATTTTGCCTGGGGTTCAAGGAGCACCTTGGGAAAAAAGGAACCAAAGAATAAGATCTCTTCTCTTCTGAAGTTCAGTGTCATAGGAAATCTTTTGAGGGACTAAATTAATCTAGACTGAAGACTATGGGCAGGAAAGGACACTAAATGCTCTGGAGAAGAAACTTTCCATGATCAAGGGGAGGTTCAGTTCAGTTCAGTCGCTTGGTCGTGTCCGACTCTTTGTGACCCCATGAACCGAGTGTGCCAGCCCTCCCTGTCCATCACCAACTCCCAGAGTCCACCCAAACCCATGTCCATTGAATTGGTGATGCCATCCAACCATCTCATCCTCTGTCATCCCCTTCTCCTCCTGCCCTCAATCTTTCCCAGCATCAGGGTCTTTTCAAATGAGTTAGCTCTTTGCATCAGGTGGCCAAAGTATTGGCGTTTCAGCCTCAACATCAGTCCTTCCAATGAACACCCAGGACTTCAAAAGCGTCAGTTCTTCTGCACTCAGCTTTCTTTATAGTCCAACTCTCACATCCGTACGTGACCACTGGAAAAACCATAGCCTTGACTAGATGGACCTTTGTAGGCAAAGTAATGTCTCTGCTTTTTAATATGCTGTGGCCTGGGCTAAACAGAGGATCCAAGGGATTTCCCGGGGTTGGTTGGGGTCTGAAACAGTGTAACGTTTTTATGGAAACCCTTCTTGTCAAGCCCCTTTGACCTGGCTGGAGGATGACTTCTATCACCTGGAGGATGCCTGAATTCAGCAGTGAACTGAATGGCAGACAGAAGCAACCGCGCAGAAAACCACGGCCCCCTAGCGGTAAGTCCTGGCATTCTCTGACACACTGTTCAGGAGCTAAGCTGTATCCTACTCCTTGGAGCCCATGAACGGCGGCACGCCAGGCTCGACACATTGGGGGTTATTTGTAGATTTCCCTTCCATCTCCATTTTGTCGTTGTTTAGTTGCTAAGCTGTGTCCAACTCTTTTGCAATCCCATGGACTGTAGCCTGCCAGGCTCCTCTGTCCATGGGATTCTCCAGGTAAGAATACTGGGGTGGGTTGCCATTGCCTTCAGGGGATCTTCTTGACCCAGGGATCGAACCCATGTCTCCTGTATTAGCAGGCAGATTCTTTACCACTGATTCACCAAAGTGTTCTGTTTCATAGGGGACTATTGCCCCCAGGTATCCACCTTTATCGCTGCAAACAAATAGCAGACATTTTCAAAAAATTCTTGGGTAGGATTCCTTCCCCATCTGATCTACTCTGGGTGGATTTTTTTTTCCCCTCGCTCTCTCTCTCTCTTTTTTTTTAAGTTTGTTTTTATTTATTTACTTGGCTATGTCAGGTCTTAGCTGTGGGATCGTCCGTCTTTGTTGCCTCTTGTGAAATCTTTGGCTGTAGCATGCAAACTCTTTAGTTGTGGCATTTGGGATCTAGTTCCCCAACCAGGGTCCGAACCCAGACCCCCTGCATTGGGAGTGTGGAGTCCTAGCCACTGGACCACTAAAGAAGTCTTTTTCTCCACTTATTTCCCCCCTTTCTCTTTTACCTCCATGTCTCTCAATTTCATAGATAGTATTGTAACCTATTTAATGTCTGTTTTTAGGAAGTAAGCTTCAGGAGATATGGATTGTATATCTTGTTTATTGCTGTATCCTCGGCCCCTAAAATAGTGTTAGGCATTCATTCATTCAGTTGACAAATTCTTATGGAGTGTCGTGTGCCAGGCCCTGTACTAGGCATCGGGTGGGGGTGGGGAGGGGAGTAGCAATTTGCCAAATACTGACTCTGCTCTTATGGAACTTATGTTCTAGTGGGGAGAGATGGAGAACAAACCAATACTTGGTATCGGGAATGGTGGAGCGTGAAGCAGGGTGAGGAGCATCTGCTCCAGGAAGTGGACTCTGGTCATTGACATTGTAGCAGGGACCTGAAGAAGGGGAAAGGGAGCTGCAGGGAGATTTGGGAGAGTCCAAGGCAAGGATACAAGCCCTGAGGGTAGAGTGTACTTGGCTGACCTAGAGGCCAACTGGGCCTGAAGACAGCACAGGCTTGGAGTAGGGAGTGGGACCTTTGAAGGCCACTGTAAGGACTTCAGCTCTGATTTGGAGTGAAGTAGGGAGATTTTTTGGAGAAGGCAATGGCACCCCACTCCAGTACTCTTGCCTGGAAAATCTCATAGATGGAGGAGCCTGGTAGGCTGCAGTCCATGGGGTCGTGAAGAGTCAGACATGACTGAACGACTTCACTTTGACTTTTCACTTTCATGCATTGGAGAAGGAAATGGCAACCCACTCCAGTATTCTTGCCTAGAGAATCCCAGGGATGGGGGAGCCTGGTGGGCTGCCGTCTATGGGGTTACATGGAGTCGGACACGACTGAAGCAACTTAGCAGCAGCAGCAGGAGGGAGATTTTCTGGGGCTTCCCTGGTGGTGCTGATGGTGAAGAATCCCCAGCTAATGCAGGAGATGCAGGAGACAAAGGTTCGATTCCTGGGTCAGGAAGATCTCCTGGAGGAGGGCATGGCAACTCACTCCAATATTCTTGCCTGGAGAATCCCATGGACAGAGGAGTCTGGTGGGCTGCCATTCATAGAGTTGTGAAGAGTTGGACATAACTGAAGCGACTTAGCATGCATGCATGCAGGGAGCTTTTGCAGGCTTTCCAACAGGATGACAGGTGTCACCTATGCGCAGACTCATTCTGGCTGCTATCCTGAGAAGACCCTGAAGAGGCTCAGGAGAGGAAGCTGGGAGTGAGTGAGGGGCACCAGGCAAACGAGGGGTGCCAACTTCCTTGCTGGCAGTGCATGCACTCAGATTCTGGGTAGAGCTGTGGCTGAAGGCAGAGCCAACAGAACTGTTCTGTTGTCACGAGTACGTAATTATTTGCTGAATGAATGTTGAATCATGAAACTCATCATGAGCCTGCCTGACTCCCCTGCGTTAGAACGTCCATTTGCCTGCTGCCTCGAGTCTGCAGCCTCAGCCAATTAGCTTTTTTGCACCCGCTGCGCCCGCCACCCAGACAACAAGCCTCTGGTCTCCGTCTTTGGGGAGTTCCTGCCGCCTCCGAACTTGACCAGCTTCCCGGTTATGTAATTTCGTGGCCCCCAGCCTTCCACGTGGGTGATGTCTGCTACATCATTAGATCACTGGCGGCCCGAGGATGGGGCCCCATCTGTCCTGTTTACTGGCGCATCCCCAGGCCCCGCTAGGAAGCCAGGTGCACAGAACACGCCCGGTAAACATTTGCTGCTGGGCGGCTGGATGAGTCGCCTACTCTGTTCCTCTGGGCTTTTTGGCCACTCTTTCCTGCCCAGTCTGAAGGGCTCCACGCTGAAGCTGGAGTCCAGTTCAGGGAAAGCTCCCTACTTCTCCCCCACAGAACCCAGGTCCTTGTTCCTTTCATGCCCCATCATCCCTGGCTGGGGCCTCCTCTAGCTCACACGAGAGGTCACAGGAGGCCTGGGGTGGCTGCCTTCGGACTCTGCAGACCCCACCTTAAACCATGTGTTGTCTTATTTCCAGAGTTAATTCTGTGTACCTCCCTCTCTAGGCCCTATCTGAGACAAGACAAGACACCCAGTGGTAATTTTTCTAAACTTTTCTTTATTTTATAGCAATTGTCATGATTAGAGAAGTAAATAACACATTTAAAAACCTTCTCAGGGCCAAAGGATGCCAGAGTATTTACAAACACACGGTGGAGGACGGTGGCAACATGAGGGTCTGAGGCTGCGGGGCTGGGATCCCACCCAGGCCCCGAGTCAGGCTGGAATGCTGACACCAGCCACCAGGATGGTCCCACCGGCCACAGCGTGGGCCCAGGGAGCATTGGCAGCCTGAGGGCTCTGCTCAGCTGGCCTGGTGGCAGACTGCTTAGCTAACCTGTGGCCCTGCCTCCTGCCCAGGGGCTCGCCACACCCCACAGGCCAGCTCCGAGGGGCCTCTGGGAAGCACCGAAGGACAGGGGGCAGTGTAGGGGGCGCAGGGCTGGGACAGAGGTCGGGGATGACCCGGCTGGCCCCGGGTGGGACAGAGACACGCGCGCGTGTGCGCACACACAAACACCTGCACAGAAGAATCGCGAGGGTTTTTTTTTCCTAAGTCTTCAGGTCTACAGTGTGATTCATTTTTTTGCTATTTACTTGTTCTTTGACAGTGACATAAACTGAGGTAAACATCTGTGACCAACACCTCTCCTAAGGGGCAAAGGATCCCAGCCCCCCCAGCAGAGGTGGTGGCGGCAGCGGCGGCAGCAAGGCTCCGACGTGGAGGGCGGCACGGAACCGGTTCCAGTCCTGATCTCCCGTCGGCTGCCGCTGCCCCCCTCTATGCCTCTGACAACAGGGGCTGGGCTACAGAACTACGGTCCCTTCCCAACTCTAACATCCTAGATACTACGACGACGAGGGAGACTCTCAAACAGGATCTTAACAGAGAGAGAGAAAGAGGGCGCACGCGAGGGGTGTCTACTTGGAATCTCGCTTCCGTGTTATTGCAGGAGAGACGGGATGTCGAGAGGCCTAAGGCAAAAGGAGAAGTTGCGGCTGGGAGAGGTGCCCAGATGGGCTCCAGGTGGGCTGGGGCGGGGGCAGTGATGGGGAGGCAGGCCCTGCTCCAAGGCTTGGCCCTTGGTGGGAGGAGGGGGCGGGGTTTGCTACTTACCTGGCATGTGTTGGGCCCCCATGCCCGCCGGGGAGGTGGGTCTCTAGATGGGCGGGCACACTGAGGGAGGGAGGGGGACCAGGCCCTGGGGCAACCGCACACTGTAAACTGGACCCGGGCAGGGCGGGGGGACCTATAGCCCTTTTGCGTGGTGGGAATGAGGGTGAATGGAGAAGTGGGGGCTCCCGGCCAGAGGGTCCCCTCTGGTCAGCCTGGCCCACTGGAGAGCCCCCTCAAATGGCTAAGAACCCCGGAAGGGACCCTGGAAGTTGTGGCCTGGGACAGTGGGCAGGCCGCTGCCAGGCAGAGGGAGCAGCCTCTCCCAGGATGAGGTTATTGCGGGGTCCCAGGTCTCCACAGACAGGGCAGGAGTTGTGAGGGTGGGCTTTGTGAGTCTGGGCTCCTCTGGCCTGCGGGTGCCTCCTTGCCAGGCTCCCTGAGGGGTGTGCTGAGCCGGGAGCCTGAGCGCCCTCTGGTAGCTGCCCGCTGAGAATCCTGGGGCAGAGTGACTGGGGTGTCTGGATGCAGTCACTGAACACACGAGGCTACACGCACACAGGTGCCTTCTGCATGTGCTCACACTGCACAGGTACCTGTTTACACGCTCACCCCCTCCCATTTCCAGGGCCCCTTGTTCTCATACCCACACCCCAGTGCCAGAAACTTGGGAGACGCGGGGATGGAGTCAGCCTCAGGCTCAGATGTTGGACTCCAGCAGAAATCTGGGAGAAACTCCTGGCACAAGTAACCTCGCCGCCTACTCAAAGTCCAGGCCACTGTCTGGGCTGGGGCAGCGAGGATTGAGAAGATCTGAGCAAGGTTTCCCTGGCCTGGGGAAGGTGCCGGTGGGCAGGCCAAGCTGGGGCGCGCCCAGGCTCTGAACTCATTCCCATGGCCTGGTGATGCAGGGGCATGAGGCCCCTGGCCACGGAGACCAGTTGTCCTGAAATCCCTGTAGGGGGAGGGGAGGGCTGCGGCCTCTCTGGCTGTGTGTGGTCTTGGCCGGCCGCCCTCATTTTGGGCTCTGTGTCCTCATGGGTGCGGGGAAGGACTGGGTAGTGGGAGAGTCACTGGATTCTTGGGGCCTGTGTTTACACACACACACTGCTGTGACATCCAGACGTTTGCTACATTTTTGCAGGGGGCGTGGTCCCTCCCCTCTAACCCTCCCTGGAAAGGTGCCGGTCTCAGATGAGCAACACCCCTGCCCTAGGCTCACCGCCCTCCTCCCAGCGAGTGCCTAGACGCCGTAAGCCCTTTCTCGGCCCCAACACTTGAGTTCCTTTACGTTC